>JABGLY010000415.1:0-146861 GCA_013623525.1 Fusarium dimerum
CCCCTTTCCCCCATGTCCCTTCTCTCTCACGATGGCACTATGTATGTTTCTTACAGCTAAACTCCAGGCGTTCATCATTATTCTTGTTCCCTCATTAGGGCATTTATTTCAATCTATTGTCGACCTAACAAAACCACTCTGGTTCGTTACTCAGACCTGAGACTTTGACGTATACACACGCCCCCCTTTCCCCCCCTTCATTCTCCTCCGCATAGAACCCATTGTCTGGTTCTTGTAGCGTAGATGCTACCCATTTCCCGCATGTTCGGCACTAACACCAGAGAACCCTTCTTTTTTTTCTGTTCTGTAGTACCGTAGTAGCTGTATCCGTATCCGTATCCATTATTCTACCTACTCTCTCTCCATCTTCAGTCAATCAATTACCTTTTCATTGTTTGCGCATACTTTTTCCACTTCATTCTGCAATCAACTCGTATCTCGGAACTACGGCTCCCAAAGTCCCAACTTTACGTTCTACATAATTAAAAAATAAAATAAAACAAAACAAAAAAAGACCACTTTCTGTCCTGTCTTCATCTACCTCTCATCGCTCGCCCACCCCTCTTCCCGTGCCGTTTTTTCCAGGTTGGCTCCTCATCTGTCACGTCCGGCCCCCCTCTCTCTCCTCCTTCGGTGCTTCTTCTACCCATTGCCCACACACGCCCCCCTACAAAAGCCTAACTAAATAACTGAAGTGACTTGCTAGAGAGAGGCTCTCCATGGAAATAATCGAACAGGCGGCGCGTAATGCCTGGGGCTATTTTTTCCCCTCCCTCTCTTGCGTTTTAAAAATTATCAAGGGCCCTACAAGCCAGGCCGTCCCTCCACCGGCACTCTTTAGAAATCCGTTCTATTTCTTAATACCACGCACACCCCCCCTTTGCCAAGCTCATATATCCCGATACCACCTTCATCTTTCCTGCTCACGTCTTCTTTTGTGTTATTGAATGCTTGCTTGTTCCACTCACCAAGAAACTCGTCCATTGAGCCTCAACTCACTCACTCACTCACCCACTCACTACCAGACAACGAACGACAAGGCCATCCTGAACTGCAGCTTTCTTTTGCGGACCAGATCTCACTTACTGTGGTCCTCTATCCATAACACAACTCACCTCGGACCATCTGTTGCCTGTTGCCTATGACATAGCCCCCCGTAACCATGCCCTCAGCACTGCAGGGCAACATGGACACTCTTGTCCTCACAGGCGCAGGACTCCCCGCCACCACAGCCATCGCAGGCCTCCTCGGTGTTGGTGCCACAGCAATCGACATTCTCAGCGACCTCAACACCTCACCCCAGGTCACCGCCGCCGTTCACCTCTGTCTCCGCGAGGTCAAAGAGTGTCGCTCCTCGGTCCACGCACTCTACAGGACGCTCTCTCTCCTCGAGAACGCCCAGGTTCCCTTCCCCGCCAGGGCGGAGTGGATTGGGCTGGAGGAACTTGTCGCCACCCTCACCGATGCCGTTCTCGCCTTCTCCAGGATCTACTCGCTATGCCTCGCGCTCGACGCAGAGGCCGCGAGGTCCAGCCCCGAGTACGCCAGCAAAGTGTTCGAGAAGCGCCTGCGAGCATTGTCCGCCCGGATTCGATGGCACAATCTCTCGATTGCCATGATGATGACCATTATCAACTGGTAGGCAAATCCCTGTTTTTGTTTAGTTTGCCCACATGGACCGCTCGAGACCAGCCATGAGAGACAGGGTTTTTCCGGCCTGTGTTTTAGAACCACCAAGCTAACGTGAAATCCCTCCAAAAATGAACAGCCCTGGTGAAAAAGATGCCATCAACAGTCGCGATGAACTCGCACACCGAACTAATAGATTACTCACCTTCAATCTCGGTCTCTCATCCCGTATGCGTCGCGGTTCCCGGCCTCCGTCCAGCTCTGCCAAGAGTCCGGCCCCGGACGCCCAGCCGGCCGAGTCACCCGACTTGTTCCCCACACAAGTGGGTCCTCTCTCGGACATTCCATCATGGCCGACAGTCTTTTCTGGTCAAACCCTCGCCGAGAGGAAAGTCCTGTCACGAATCGCACTCCCCGTCTCGCTGAGTGAGTTGAGGGAGGACCGCGATTACTATCCTGTTGGCTTCCTGCAGCAGACGGGAGGTCTGGATTATCCCCGCGGTGGTGTTTTCCTGCCCGCAGCTCACGAATTCATGCCTGGGCAGCAGGCCATCAACTGAGTCTAAGAGAACTCATACGAACAGACTCGACATTACTGATTTTTTCCTAATAAGCAAAGCATTGCATTTTATACCCCACGAAGTGAGAGATTGTTCCATTTGGGGGAGTGGCAATACACCTTGTGTAGGTGTATCTGTCAAGCAACGAGTATTGACATTGGTGATAGGGTCAAATGGGACGGGATTTAGAGGGTAGTTTCCACGACTTTCATACGTACGGAGTACATTGGTTGCAGATGATGTCTGATTTAATCATCTTGATATTTAAAGTAAACATAACTAACGAGATATCCAATTCATTCTATTCTCCCCTGATAACCTTGATCAGATAAACAGCTTATCGCCGTGATACTTGATGGCGCTCGAGTAGCTCTCGACGGACAGCTGCTCAAGGTTTCGCTCAGGGAATCCCTTGAAAGATCGAGCATACGTGGCGACGGAGTGGGCAATCAGCTGGCAGTGGTCAGGATGCAATCTTCAGTAAGAAACGGGAAAGAAAACAAACACATACCTTGGTGTTGGTCTCCCAAGCAGTATAGTTGACATTGCTCAAGTCGTCACAGAGCTGATGGTAGCAAGGATCGTACCAGTCTCCAGCCTTACCGCCAAACTGCTCTGCCTCTTCCTTGGTCTTGACGCCTTCAGCGCCAGTAGCGATACCGCCGGCAGGAATGCCGCCTCGGATAAAGCCATCATAATCACTTCGGCCATCGAAGGGGATAAAGGTGTAGTTTAGACCCTGGTCCTTGTACCAATCGACGTAGAGGTCCCGCAGCTCTTCGGAACCGGCAGGGTTTTCGGCATTGGTAGCGTTGTAGATCTGGTAAGCAAAGTTGGGGCTACCCATCATGTCATAGTCCATAAAAAGACGAATCTTCTTGTTCTCCTCCTTGGGGAGCACCTCCACGTAGTGGTCAGAGCCAAGGAGACCCTCCTCTTCACCGGCCCACCAAGCAAAGCGGACACAGTTGTTGACACGGAACTTAGTAAGCTGGATGGCAACTTCCAGAACAGAAAGACTGCCTGAGCCGTCATCGTTGATACCAGGGCCCTCGGCAACACTGTCACTGTGACCACCAAGCATCACACAGTTTTCAGGGTCGCCATCACGAGTCTGAGCAAGAATATTGGTGGTTGAGATGGTCTTGACCTCGGCGTCGATGTAGGCGATGGCATCAACCACCTCTCCATCCTTGAGCTTCTTGGCGACAGCCTTACCCTCTTCACCTCCAAGACCAAATGTCGCGACGTGGTTGGGCGAAGGGGCACCCAAAGTACCGTGGACCTCTTCCTTCTCGTAGTTGTAGACAACGGCAGCGACGGCACCAGCCTTGCCAGCGTTCTCGGATTTCGTGCCGAAGGGGCATGTTCCTCGCAGAACAAGCGCGATGTTACCCTCGACAGACTCAGGAAAATCGGACGTGTTGCAACCCTCGTTGTCAATCAGCACCAGCTTGCCGTAAACGGGCTGCCTATTTTTGGTGGGAGGGGTCAATCCCATAGGAGAAGCCTGCTTCGGAACATCGTTGCCGAGAACGAGACGCGACTCAAAGACGTTGCCGGAGACGGCAGGAAAGTCCTGATCCGAGACATGATAATAGTTTCCGAGCTTTGCCAACTCAGCACGGATATAAGCTAAAGTGCCGACATGGCCTGTAAAAAGTTAGCATTTGTTAGAGCGGATTGTCGAGCCTGACTCACCACTGCTACCAATGACACGAGTAGGATGGTTGTACTCCTCCTCAGCAGATTTGGCGATCTCATAAAGATCCTTGGCCTTGGCTTCGAGATTCTCAGCCTTGATGTTCTTCTGCAGCTCCTTTGTATCAATCAATGGCAGACTGGTGAGGTCATCTCCGGAGGCGGAGCCAGACGACCAGGGACTCCACGGGAGCTTGGGAGCCTGGATATGAAGAGGAATCTGTAGACCCGAGACACCTGAAAGTGCTGTGATGGCCACCAAGCAGGCGCTCTTGGAGACAGGCATGGTGAAGAATGTGATTGGAACGAGATCAAATCTGGCGGCAGCGATTGGATTGAGGAGGATGAAAGGGAAGAGTTCTAATGACTCTCGATGAGGTGCTCGTTGCCCGTTGCGACCCTGGTTCCTGCCTGCATGGAGCTCTTATCTTATCGTATCGTGACGGGCGCTAACTGTATTCAGTGGCTGAGCACGTCACACGACAGGCACACCATCTTGATGAGATTTGATCACATGCAGGAACAAAACAGACGTTGCCTCGTTTTGATGACTGATTGGTGAAATATCTTGTTTCCTGACCATTGGTGTCAAGTTTGGTTAGCTACATTTATCTAAAAAGTCATCGGTGTCCGGCAGAGCAGGGTCGTTGTCAATATCGAACAGCTACCCACACCAGGGAATCCTTATCCTACCCGCTATCGGAGCTTTAATAACAAGTCAAGATACCACCCCGTTTCTCTTATCAGGACATAATAACAGACTGGGTTGTGATAGCAGTGCATTCTGTATTTCCTGATTTTGATAGAAACTGTCCTTCCATCCAGATTAGGCCAGTGATTTGATTTGATGTGTTAGTATAGTGCAATGAAGAGTAAGCATTTCTTGCCAGCTACTTGTTTAACTTCAGAAATGAAATATCTCGAGTCCTCCGCATATTGATACACAGGCAATCATTAAACAAAGCTTGATATAACATTTGTGTATGCTTCGAAGCTTACCATGTTACCTGAATCCAATAATGCCATCCAGTTATAAATCTGCCTGCTATTCGCCTAATGTAAACTCGGTCCAAGTATAATACATCCTATACATCTAACCCCTTGACTTGTTCATGTAGTGGAAATATTCAGAGATTTTTTGAAAACTCCTAGCCAATACGGATTATCCGCAATAGTCTGGTTTACAGGGTCGCCGCTATGGAAAAATTAGCCCATGTTCATCTCGTCAAACACATTGTTCACCTACTCATTATATGCCATCATCCTGGCATAGTGTTGGATCTCCTCATCAGTCGGGACGTGACGTGTAGGGTTATGAGGTGACATGGTGGCGACAGCCCATCTCTGGAGTTCATCTTCCATCCATCGATGGAAATTCGAGTCATTTAGTGTAAAATCACTGGTACCCATAACCAAGGCGCGAGCACTGAGAAGCGATTCCTTCTCATTGTTCCAGGGCATCACCTCTGAGCTTGTGGGATCAGCAGCACTCGTCTGTTCAAGGTCGGTCGACGTAGCGAAATTATTCAAACCAGTAGCTGGATGTCGTCGTTTGAAAGAAGCCAGCCAATCTTCATTATCAGCCGCAGTTTGTGTCCAGCCGTCCGCAGCTTCTCCAACAATGACCCTTGCCTGAGATCGCAGATCCGTATCGCTTGGCTCAATGCACATCAATCTTTGATTATCGATGTAACCTCTCAACTCTTGCTCAAGTCGATTGTAGTCATATATGCTGACTTTGTGGTGGCCGCTCTCTGTAAGTTGCGTAGGTGCCTGAACAAGAGAGACATTTGCGCGTTGGCAAAAAGTGAAGAGCCAGTTCGCTGAGGAATGAATCAACTTCACAAACCATGTGGCAATAAAATCAGAAGGCGTGGTAGATATTTCCTCTATACGTCCTATTATCGAACAGGCCTCTTGTCTCAGGTCGCTATCATTAATCTGATCAGCAAGACCCAGGGTAATCTTGACTTGGATAAATTCAAGAAGCTGGGCTTCAAATGGGCAGTCTTCGAACAAGTTATTCTTGCCATTGATCCTCAAAGGGAACAATCTACTCTCAACAGGAGATCGTATAGGGCTCAACTTGGCTCTTTGTAGCATTTGGGGGCTTCCAATAATCAGGTCCCGAAGCCATGACACGGGCGGTGGCGATTCGGAGCGAGCCATGGTTTCTGAGGCGAGTATGATGCGGCAGGCTTCGAGCTGCATATCTTCTACTGTAGGCATGCGAGAGTTTTTGTCAAAATATCTCTGCATAAAATAAGCTAATTCGAGTTTGAGGAGCTCGTAGGCGCTCCGTGGGGTTGCGACCAGAGCACGACCACCTTGAAATGGGTATGGTGTGTGGCGCTCAAATTCGATAAGATCTGTTTTCTTGTTAACACGTTCTGATAACCCAGCATTCTCTAGAGACATATAACCTACATGGAGGGATAGAATTCTCCACCAATTCTAGTATGGACGGTTCGAATCCCCAGTCACCCTGCCAGTCTGCCATGGTCTTTCCAAGCTTGAAATGATCGGACAGGTGAGACACGCGAGTATCCCAAGTATCCATGATGAATCCACAAAAGCCGCAGCGGGAGGTTATATCAGGAATAGGGACCCTCCAAGAGTTCATGGGCCAATCTGAATACTTTGTATCGTGGACTAGCTTCAGATGCTGCCTGAGATGGTCCTTCCTGTTGAAAGTTCTCTCTTCGATAGACCGGTGACGGCATGCTGAGTAGTTGTGGCTTTCGATATGGGCGTCATCCGGGTTTGCTAGACCACAAAAGACACACGAATCTTGGCCATCTTGAGGGTTCTGTGCGCGTGGGCCTTCAGGGCTGCAAATCCATTTCTCAAGGGGCAGATGTACCGTATTCTCATGTCTCTGCCAGTCGTACTTCTTCTTGAAGCTCTCGGTACAGAATGTGCACTGAAACGTCTTGATTAGAGTGGCCAACGATGTCTTGCCTTCTGCTCGTTTATACGCCTTCCTTCTTCGGCGCGAACGAGGGGCTTTGAAAGCCTCCAGTGATCCAAAAGATGTCTGACTGGCATAGGATTTTGCTGATGAAATTGATCCATTACTTGAGTGAGATGTGTCAATACTCCTTGCAGGGGGGGTATAGAGTATTGAATCAGGCCTCTCTTGGTGATGCGAGTCATCTAAGAAATTATCAGCGAAGCCATGCATAACTACCCGGAAAGAGTACAATATAGGAAATTGAGACTGTGGGACAGACAGTGGGACTTACCGTGATTATACTGGGCATTGGAAACAGCCCTAGCGATAGCCGTCACGGAAGCAGGCTCATGCTCAGGCGGAGATTCTACCCATCTTTCGAGCGGATTCATTGTGGAAGCAATATCCCTGGGAGCTGGAGTCCCTGCTCTTCGAGGGATATCACGGGGTCCTGGTGATTCCTGAGGCGACTGGGTTCTCGAAGGTAGAAAGTTGGTTCGACGACGGGCATTGGCCAGCCAGTTCGTGACTTGAGTTCTTGTGAGACCAGTTTGTTCTTGCAGTAATCTCTTGTCGGCATCACTTGGATAGGGGTTGTCTGAATGTCCTATAAGCCATGCCCTTAGGATGCGAACTGAGTCCCGCGTAAATCTACTGCCGATCTTTGGTGGTGTCTGCATTGCAGTGAAGTTATGCTGTTTGTCCATGGAACCGTTCAATGTGGTACTATGAATGGCTGAGTTGATGTCGGCACCTATACCGGATGAGGGGATGGGAAATTCAAACATAGCAGATGGTTGAGGTAATTGGCCTGGAGCTGGGACAGGAAGATCGGTAGTCAAAGGCAAGAATGAATGATTGGCGTTGGACAACTCAACACCACCGATAGGCTCATCTTGTTGAAACCCGTAGACACTCGAGCCAGCACTGGAACAGTTCCGGGGCGAGAACAACCATCCATCACTGAAGCTATCCAATGTGTCCTGGAAGGGATGAGCCGGGGTGGAAGTAGGGTTATGTCCAAGTGAGAAGCTGAAGTCATTGTTGATAAGATCTTGTAAGTCTGCACTTAAGTTCTGTTCATCGATAGGCTGTTTCTGAGAGCCCATGTTGATTTGGTCCGAATCCGGAGGCTTGGTGTTGAGGTTGGAGATGGGAACCTGGGAGGGAACCTGGGAGGAGGGAGGGGCGAAAGCCTTCAAGAAGACTGCGGTAGTTGGAGTAAAGCAAACATGTGGTGATTATTTGCTTTCAGTTTTCCGGGGTGAGATTATTGCATTCAAGTGATGGCCAGATCAGATGATTAAGAACCAAAGATTAATTGATTATTTTGAGGCTCTGTTGATAATTTGTGTCAGGTTAACGTGCAGAGGCTGGAATGAACCGAACCTGAGTTCCTGGAACCTTTCTTCAAGGTCACGCGGGACTTGGGGAGATCTAACGTTGAACGGATTTAGAAGGGACGAAAGAACTGGGGGATACTGATTTCTGATTGGCTCATGTTAGCTACAAGTAGTGGATAATTATCATTGTGCTTTGTACATTGCGCCCTGTTATGGGGCGTGTGACTAAGGTTAATTGGGTGGGCATGGACGATGAATAAATAGTACTATATGTATCGTGACAATGGCAAGAGGTTGAGGGCTGGATTATAGCATATATAAGATGTCGAATTGAAGAACCTGGGGGCAATATAAAAACAAAATGAACTGGATGATGGCTAAGTATGCCTAGTAACTATACTTCAGCAGGAGAGAACATAGTGAAGGAGAATGAATACATGAGTTTACATGGCCATGTAACAAGACAAGACTTCGTTGAATGTCCCAAATCTATCAAATCATGGGCGCTACTGGTCACAGCTATCATGGCGCTGAAACACCTAGAACATCAGAATGAAAGCACAGCTTATATATGAATACCCTGGAGTCAGAGCAATGTCACAATAATGAAATCCCCAAGACTGATTTAGTTTGCATCCAACACAAGACCCTTGCCGTTGCGAAACTAATAAGTAGTCAACGTTGGGAATTCCCCGTCGAGTGTTATCCATTCGATTCTCAATAACGCTCCCAAGAACCACTGACGACGCTATTCCTTGTCATTGGAAAATTCCATTTCTCCAACAACACTGATGTAATGATGCTTGACCAGGATAAAAGTTAATTGTGCGAGCCGGCCAGGCCAGTGGCTTAGCTTGGATCTTAACAAAAAGTAAGACCTTAGCTTAGTAGATTCTTAACTATCCCAGCTAAGCCTCGACTTCACCTCATTTCCTACACCTCTCAACTATACCATCAATCCATCTTCTTCCTTCCATGACATCCTAACACTAACGCCCCATCATGACAACTCCAGAGAAGTCCGAAACGTCAACTCCCGACCAACGAGCATCTCAGGCGCATACCCATGAATACGCATACCAGCATCACCACTCAAAACGTCAACTTCTCAAGATCTACAAAAGGAGTATATCGCGATGGCTCATCACCGCCGCGTTTGTGGCGTCCATCTACGCCGTCTTATGGACGTACTCCCGTAAACAAGTCATGTCAACTTTGACGAAAAGGGAGTTCAATGGATTGATCGTGGGGTTATCTGTCGGGTTGAGCTTGAGTATTGCGAGCTCGTTGAAGGGGTTGGTGGGGGATGTGAAATGGTGGTTGCTGAGTCTTGAGGAATGGCCTGTTGCTCAGGTTCGTTTGCCGCGATGCACTACTGTGACTACTATTGACATGCTATCAGGCAAACCTAATATTGCAGAGCGATAGCGTTAGCCAGACATCACGCCTAGTCTGGCTCTCATCAAGTAAATCCGTTCGTTGTTACGCTTTCTTCTGGATCCTCATCAACGTCGTAGGTCACCTACCCGAATACCCCTTAAGCCCCATACTGACCATGAGCTTGAAAGGCCTCTCAAATCGGCCTTGCTATTCTTGGTCTGACATACTCTACAAATGCAGCCAATGTTGTAACCGTCACCAAACCTGGCCTTGTCGCCATCCCAAATATGTCCAGCATGGAGAGCAGCAGAGTGGTCTCTTCAAAGTCACAAGCACTGAGTGCTCTGCGATACACAGCGAATAAGTACTCATCCCGAGTCTACCCAACTTTACCGCGTCTAACAGATGTTCAGCTACGGGAACATGGCCCTAGCGTGGTTCTGGGGAACATTTGATGACATCCCCAAGCCCGGCACCCTCTGGAATGATGATGACTCCTTGATTTTCTGTTACGTCAATAAATGTCGTTACATCTTTCAAGAATCGACAACGAATCAGACAAAATACCAACTCATCGTAAGCACCAACCGCAGCATAGACACAACAAGTATCTGTCAAGCATGGCGCGTCACGGCTGGTGGGAACGGCGTCTCTCAAAAAATCACCGTCGATGATGATGGTGGGACAAATGTGACAATTCCTGCGATCTACGGCTCGAACCAAACTACATTTATGGTGGATACAGCACTCGATCAGGGCTCAACGTGGAGCGTTGTTACTGCTTTTGAAGCATCTGATACAGATCCCTGGTTCTACCGTTGCAATGTCTCCGTCGGCTCAGTTTCAAACGCCGTAATAAAAGAACACCACGTTGGAGTCAATATCACCTCTCTCGCACCCTCCGCAATTGCCCTTCAGGGCTACGGTTCGTCATCTCAGGGAAACAACACGATCCAATTCCAGAGCTACCCAGCTGAATCCTCTTATGGCACCCCCGCCAACGGCAGCGTCGATAACATGGGTCTCATCACAGCTGGATTTGCAACCGGCATGATTGCCATCACAGCGCAAGTAAACGACGACATTGTCGTCCGTGGTATGCAGCCTCACAAGGGTGTTGTACTCGAGATCAGCAACTGGGTGTATGTGCATCTCACGCTAGGGTTGACGCTGGGTATACAGCTGCTGTTGGCTATTCTGATGGGTCTACTGGCGAATCGTGTTGTTGTACGGGACGATAATCATCTTTCAACAGCGGCGTTGCTGAGACCTGCGTTGAAACGAATCGATAAACGGGGATTGGTCGCTAATAGGAAGGAAATTGAAGCATTGTTTGGCCCGGCGGTGACTCTGACGTACAAAAAGTCAAGAGACGGTGTGTATCATGTCAGACTGAGAGACCGGTACCAAAGTGAACCGCATTAGGGTATCGACGAGACTTGGTAAATATAAAAGTTCCAATTAAGATGCCCATCGCTGGATGAACTCTTCCTTCTTCGCACTCTTTGCCAGTCCCTTCTTGGCATCCACTGCCTCAAGTCTCTCTCTAACCTTATCCACCTCCTGACTCAACACATGAATCGACCCCTCAATCTCGGGATCAACCAACTTGACCTCTGCGAACGGACTCTCCGCCAGGACACTATCCCTCAGCATCTGTATTGCTAGTCGAGCATCGTCAAGCCTTTTAGCTGCACCATCCTCGAAGCTTTCCTGTGCATTACGCGCCACATCGCTGACTTTGATGGAGCGCTCAGAGAGGGCGGTAGCAAGAAGTGAGGCTTGTTCACGGGTGGTGGTATCCTCAGGTGGAGGAAGTGTCAGGGCGATGTTTCGGAGAAGAGTCTCCATGGCGGGTTCATCTTGAAAAATCCCGGATGATCGACGACGGTTGCTGCGACCGGGTCCCGTGTTGGAGCGGAGCCTGATTGGTGATGGCTTCCTTACGGGTGATCCGGGTACAGCAGGTTGAGTAGATTTGACAGGAGAAACGGCGGCTTGAATCTCGGTCTTGGCAGTAGCAATGATGGATGAGGTAGCGGCCTGGTGTGATTTAAGCGTTTCGATACGATCCGTGACGATGTTCATTCGCTCAAGCAAGTGATCCAGACATTTGTTGACCTGTTATGTGTCAGCAGAGTCACAATGCACGCAGGAGGCAGAACCATACATATGTCACCGCAACAGCAGACCGGCGAAGACTTTGCCCGCTCTGAGCGTTAATCGATTTGAGAGCAGGCTCCAGGTACTGCTGCTCAGCCGACATCTGAGCCACTGGTAGAATCTCAGCATACAAAGACTCGAGCTCATCCTCGAGAGCCTTGACCTCCTCCTGGGTAGCGGATCTCGCCTCGCCGAAGCGTTCCGCAGAGATTAAGGCCTCCAGGTATACCCTGTCGAGTCTTGTTCGCAGTGTTTCCACTGTAGTCTTGATCAATCTGCGACAAAAGTAAGTGAGGGGAATACCCATGGGTTAGAGAGTGATACGACATACCGCATGCAGATTTCCCGTAACTTGTCGACACTCTGGCCCTCTTCTGGGTCCTGTTGCTCAAGTTCCCAACCGAGTTTCTGCAGACTCGACAAGAGCTTGTCGTCGGTCTGGAGGAGGCCGTCTACCGTTTGGGTGAGATTGGAGCGAGATTCCTTAGACAGTTGCTCAAGATCTGCAAGACGGTAGTCGAGTCCTTGGGCCATGTCCTCAATCTATTGGGTAAATCAGCATGATTGCTGTAGGGTTTACGGGTAGCATGCATACCTCTGCAGCCAACCTCTTCCTATCAGATCCTGACTTGTCAAGACGTGCCTCTTCGAGATTCTGACGTTGAGATTCAGTTTCAGTTCGCTTTCTAACAAGACGAGCCAGGGCATCTTGTTGTTGGCGCAGATTTTCAGTGTGCTTTGAGATGGTAGCCGTGGATCGATTCAATTCTTCTATAGCAGCTCTCATGTCGTCCTCATGAACAGCCAAAACCTCACCCAAATCATGAGCATCAGCAAGTTTATCAACCTGACCGCTCTTATCTAGCGCTGTGTACCTATGACAAAGTCAGCCACCCATGGTTTTGAGACATAGTATGATATGAACACTCACAAGGCCAACTCATCGCTAGTCAGGAGATGATCACTCGCTAGATGAGCATTCGCCCACTCGATAAAGGTGGTGCCGTGTTGTGCATCCCGCAAGGCCCGCTGCAAGTCATCTTTGGCAACGGGGACGCCGTACGCTCGGGCGGCCTTGAGTAGCAGGACTTCTGCACGATTGCTGGGATCGGTATCCATTCCGGTGCCTTGGAGTAGCGAGGTGGCGTTTTTCTTGTGCGGTGTTTGATGGGTGATGTTGATGAGAATGCTGGTTGGTGTTGCACAAACAACGCTTTTTGGAAGCTGGTTGCCGAGAGGGTGATGTGTTTTGGCGTAATAGAAGGTGATATAATTGGGCTGATGATGAGTAGATTGTTTGTTGATGAGTGCAAGGTTATTAAATTCAAGTCGTATAGTCGTGAGTAGATGAGAGAAGTAGATACGAGACAAGGCTGATGCTGAGCAGTTCTCCCAGGTGATTGTATCGTCGTTTCCAAGGAAGAGTGAATTCAAACCAGAGAAACAAGTAAAGAAGGCATATGCTAAAGCCCAATAATCTGTCCTCTATTGTTGAAGTTGCCGAATTCAGTGATGTCTCGACTCATCAATGACCCTCAAGATCAATCAAAACAAACAAACGAAGTTGAAGCTTTTCGTCGGCCCCAAATTCCGAGACATTTCTCAGGGCCTTTTCTTTAGTCGGTCAAGTTCTACACAGTGGAGTCCAGTTACTGTTAGTGGCTCAATCTGAGCTGAGCCTCCACTTCAGCGCTCTTACAGGCTACAGCGGTCAGTCTGTCAGGGTCTTGGCCTGAGCCCCCTTGTAAATTGTAATACCACCAGCACATCATGCATGCACATGTACTGTGTACTGTGCTGTACTCACCTTCAACGGTCGCACATGAAGACTCCAAAAGATAGAATGATGATGAGTAGATGTGATATCCCCAACTATGCCTCGTCTCTATGACCACCTTTTCTCTTTGTGAGAGGCTAGGTAAGTTAGGCCATGTTCTTTGGGGAACACATAATTATTCCCAGGCTGCACAAACTCGTGATAATTGACCTTGACGCACACACCTTCAAGTTCAGATCCAATATATCTGAGAGTATCTGACGTTTCCCAAACGTCCTACACGCCCTCATCCGTGCAACAATCAGCACACTTTCTTATACTCTGTCACTCGTTTCCCCGCATCAATGTTGTAGTCCAACAGTGAGTGATACTCACAACACTTCTCCAGCTTTGACTTGTACTTCGACTATATCAGCTCCCAGTTACCATTTTAGATATTATTACAGTTATTGATGTTACAGTATACAGTAAACCCATTGTTCAACACTCGTGTATACTTGCGGGGAATTATTTACTTCTGTCGTGACTGTGCGAGGTTTGCTATTTCTGTTCTTTCTGTTTGTACTTTGACCAAGTCAAACTTGACTGAATCTCGTCCATTCTTGAATGTTGATACCACCGAATGGAGGTGAATGCCATCGACAATACCTTTACAAAGTCAACTCAATGTATTAGCACTCAAGAGTCTTGTTAAGTTCGAAAAAACAAGCACCTACAAACAAAAATCATTCCTGGCCGTCGATTCCATGCACAGGACCTCTTAATTCTCCTACCCGTTCCCGTTGCCGTGCTGCCATGTCAGTCCCTCCACAACCATCGAACAAACAAATCCAGGCGGACGGGAAGCGTGTCAACTAATGTGAATCCACCACAAATTAATCAGCCACTAACCTAATATATCCTTTATTTCTGTTTTAAAACACCAGTCTTGGATACTTGCACATTTACTTCCCTATCTAGATCAAGCCGTTGGGAGCTTGTGCCTCTTGTAGATAGCTAGATATGGCTTTGGTGACGGCTTCCCGCATCGACCATGCCTACAATGGTAGTCTAGATGTAAACGGACGAAAAGTGTATGCAGGCACACATCTCATCGTTTGTCACGGTCAAAAATCATCATAATCATCATTCACCATGCCGGACACACCCATCTTCAACCACCTGTATTCACCCTCGTTTCCCCTATTCAATAGTGTCTCATGACGTGTCACTCCTAATTCCATCATCTTCCTTAGACCTCTCCTTCTCTCGTCACTCAGAAAGATAAAAGGAAGCCTCCATGTGTAACAGGCTGTGATCCTCAACTACTCTCTTGAAATCACCAGCCCTCCTCGTCGCACAGATGGCCATCCTCAGAGACATAGTTTATAAAATGCTCCGCTGTCTTAGACACTCATATCAAGCGGTTCCTCTGCTCTTCCCGCGACAATGGATGCAGACATGCTTATTGACCAAAATGTTTCAAACCCGTCGATGTACACCAACTCTGTCCGATATCTGGAAGACACGAACGAGTCTTGTCTTGGAGAAAGTCGTCGAGTTTGGATGGATAGTCGTTGTCTATCTTATCAGCGAGTTGATGATCTGGGGACTTAGTCGAGCGTTGTCTCCTGTTCGACTCGAGTTCTTCTCTTCCATCTTTGGTATGGTCTTGACCTTTAGCTTGATGACGGTAGTGTGTCTGTTCTCAACTCGAGTTGATGATATGTATCGAGGCCACATAAAGTCAAAGGTAAGCATACTTGACTGCAAACAGACTTGATACTAACTTTCGAACAGGTGGATTTTGTCAATGCCCATATCGGCCTTGGGTTTCCAGTCCCTTTGGTTATGCTCAACCAAAGTGATATACTTGGAGGTCGAGAGATAGCCGGCATAATCGGCAATTTCGGTAGGCCTAGATGTCCATGTCCCCAGTTAGCACTAACATGCCATGTAGTTCTCACAAACTTCGTCTCTTGGATTCTCTTCTTTTCCGTCTCCCTTGTCGTCATGATCATGGCCTCCTCGTTCACTCCCATTACCTCGGACGACCTCTGTATGCCTCGACCTCTCACGGCAACGCCTCCTCGTGTGGAGATCAACTGGCTATCAGACTCGACTTTGGATCAACCTCCCAGTTTCTCAGATAATAGTGTTGCCAAAGGCCCAGAATCTGCGTCTCCATGCCGAGAAAGTGTACGTTCTCCCGCAGCGAGTAGAAGGACGTCATTGGACACTGCTGCCGAGACCAACCAACCTTTCTCTACTGTCTGGAATATCTGTACAGCTTACTTCCCTTTGCTGGCCTCCTTCTTCACCATCTTTGCCATAGGGACGCCTATTTCTGCCGCCAAGAAAGAGGATAGAATTCTTGACGGGGCTGTCCTATGGTTTATATGGGCTCTGACTACATGCGGTCAGCGAAGGTTCAAGTCTTGCAGTACCTGCAATAATACACCGAAGTTGAAGGATTCACTGGTGACACTCATGAACCCTGTGCTCCTCACGACCCTCCTGATGACAGCCTATACAAGAGGAAAAGCAGAAGCCTATGGGTCTGGCAGTCTTTCTCGAATCCTCAGCATTTTCAGCAGCGGGACACCTCTATACGCTTTATGGACGTCACTGATTACAGGCGCACCCCTTCTCCAGAACAGTACTGCATGGTTTGGTGCAGGTGACGCTGCGCTCTCAGTGCTGGAGTGCGGCATCCTTGTTTGGGGTTTCAAACTATACGAGTGCCGCCGTCAACTGTTCAGTTTGGCCGGTCTACTAACCGTTGTCGTCGCAATTGCTGCAGCAACCGTCAATGTGTTTCTGTCTGTCCTCGCCGGACGCATGCTAGGGATGAGGCAACCCGAAGCGCTCGCTTTTGCAGCACGAAGCACAACACTTGCTCTTGCCAAGCCCGCAATGGAGGCTGTAGGCGGGAACCCTGGTGCAAACGCAGCTCTGGTTGTCAGTAACGGCATTCTGGGCCAGTTGTGCTATCCATCACTACTAAGGAAGCTCCACGTCAAGAATGAGGAAGACAACGCGCAGAACTTGAACGAGTACCCCGAGTCAAACAAACGGTTCTCTGCTTTACGAAGAGCAGCCCAGAGGCCCCTGACTGGTGGCGATGATCCCGTGACTATTGCTGCAGGCGTAACGATTGGTATCAACGCAGCAGCCATGGGAGTGTCGTACCTTTACGAGAGCAGGAGTCGAGCAGCACCGTACGCTGCGCTCGCGATGACTATATCAGGTGTTGTAACGGTTGTACTCACAACAGTAGAGCCATTCAGAAGTGTTGTCATGAGTCTGGCGGGGTAGTAGATTGTTGGTTATTCATTTGGGTGGCTTTTTAATTGGCTTTTTTATACTCTGCATGGAATCAAAGGATTAAAAATATGTGAACATTAAGAGGAGAGGTAGATTAGTTTATACATGGCTAGATGGTTAGAACAGTGCTAGAACACGTCAATAAAGAAGGCGAAAAACACCATGGCAACAATTCAGCGAGCTGTGTTTCACAGAAGTCGGTCGAGTCTTGCGAGTCAATAGCCAACACAATGCCTTGTTCTGATTCATTGAAACGGCTCTGAACAGTCTAGCCGTCCGACCAAATTGAGCCGAATACGAAAACACTACATCGGGATCCTCTTCCTCGATTTTTCTTACTTTACAATTTTTTTTGCCGCGGTTATTCCAATCTGCACAGTACTTGTTAGCATCCCGTCAAGATGAACCCCGTGTGGGGTAAGCTTACCTCTCAATCAAGTGCAGGCCGCTAGCTGTCTCTACAACGCCGCTCATCTGGCCAGGCTGTAGAGCAAAGGCTGCTTCCTCGAACTCCTTCTGCATGTCACCCTTTCCAAAATAGCCCAAGTCTCCTCGCTTTCGTGCAGATGAGCAGTCAGACTCGGACAGGGCAAGTTCACCGAGGGTCGTGGCACCGGACTTGATCTTGTCCTCGTGAGCCTCGATAATCTGAAGAGCCTCGTCCTTGGAACGAGTAATCTCAGCCTATAATTTCTTAGTTAGTCAACGTATCTCGGCTCATTGCTGTCAGGATGTGTACCTCTCGCCAGCTGCTGGGCCGTCTGCTGTCTCGGTGCTTGACCAGCAGGTGGGCAGCCCGAATCTTTCCCTCGGGGACACCAGGAACGGCACCAGGTCGGCTACCGGCACTGTGATGAGTTGCCATGTAGTGCTTGAGCTTGTCGGTATCGGTTCCGGAGGGTGGCTCCCATCGAGAGACCTTTTCGTTCGAGTTGAAGTAGTAGGGCAGGTTCTTGGAGTTGGAGTGACGAACTTCCCAGCCAGCGGGGAGACCAGTGTCAGCCTGTAAGAGAACTTGAAGTTAGCTGAGGGCACAATTAGACAGAGGCAGGATAAATGATGGGTATTTCGACGTCCACGCCAACTGTTGAAGCTGTCCGCGCATTGTACAAGCAAACACACCAGTGTCGATCAGGGTTTTGGGGGTTGTCCTGTATTCTTACCATGCTTGCGATTGTTTTTTTTAGAAGTAACGAATTCAAAAATAGACAAATTTGAAGATGTACAGAGTGAGATCCTCGTCAAGAAAGCAGAGAATCGCAAGGTCGAAAAAGAATAGATTGGATGGTGAGGTAAATTGTGTCGCAAAGAAGATGGCAGGTCCAAGCAAATAAGAACAAAAAGCGCCAGGTGATGGATTGAAGTCGAGCTGGGGGGGAGCTGTTGGTGGGCTAAACCTGGACTGGAACAAATGACGTGCCATGGCAACGGGCCCCTTGTCCACTATCAGCCTCTCTAATGGGCTAACATCGGTAGGGGCCCCATGCCGTAGCATCCCCCCCGCGTCCAGCGCGTTACGGCACTGCAGCAGCAGGCGGGGGTTCGGACGCGGGGTGAGTATTTGGTGGAAGACCTGGACTCAGGGATATCCTCGGATCTATTGGCATCCCAATGTCCATCACCTTCCCCTTCTTGGGGAGATGAATTCCGCTATGGGTGAAGGGCTTTTGCATTCTATGGGTTTGTCATGTCCAGCCAAGCCCGCGACTATAAGCCTCATCCCTGCAACCCCAGGGCAGTCATCACGTTGAACCTCATCAGCCCCCAAGGAGAAAAAGGCACGGTTAACTTCCCCTAGAGGGAGCCGACGTGAGCAGACTGAACAACCCAATCACATAGCGAGAATCGTGATGACCATGAAGGTCATGGGGTCGATGTTATGTGACTTTTGTCAATATGGTGGTGTCGTCAGAGGATCCATCCCGTAACGAAATAAAGCCACGAGGCCATCGCAATTACGAAAGGTCAAGAGGCGTTAGATTAATGGAAGTTGGTTCACTTCTTCACAAGCGGGCAAAGCTATCCGGTTGATCGTGGTTGTTGGGTTTGAACAGCCCTGATCTCGAGGTTGCATTAGTCTAACTCGCCTCGAGCATTAGTCGACTGCCCCTCACATGAGTATGAGTTCCTCAACACCATCAACTCAAGTACTTAGCAAAGATAATCACCTCCAAAAAGACTCAAGCATAGTGAAACTGAATTTGATCCGTGGGTAAGGGTGTGATACTAACTTCTAGACACTCACACGTGAGCCATCAAGTCGACCCAGATCATTGGTGTCCCTGTCTCAGCGTGCGGGTTCCTTGCTTCTCCTTAGCTTGGATTTGGTCCCATGGCCTGCCAGAGTTTGTTCCAAACACTCGATCAGAGATCTTATTAGGGCCGAGTACAACAGAGCATGGAATCGGATTTATCGATGAGATCGTACATAGGCATTACGTGGACAAGAATACGGTGAGCGAGTCCATCAAAGAATAACTCACTGGCCAGACATTTAGCAGGTTTGTAACAGCAGCCAGCTTAACCTACCACCATTGGGATTCAGCGTCGGTCAACGTTATAGCATATTGCTCATGTTGTCTATCAAAACTGCTACGTACAATGTCCTCGTCAATATGAAACCGTGCTTCAAGAGCTTGCATGCTATTTCGATATCCTGCAAAGGAAAATCTTGATCTTAATACATTGATCACAAAGAGCCTAGGTAAAAGCAAATGTTACCTCTCAGTCCAAGTGGTCCCGGATTCTTTTAAGCTTATTCTTTTTTTTTCTTTCGTCAACGAGAGGCAAAGATTGAGGATAGATTATCGCAGCAGTGGATAATTAGCCAATGACAGACTGTTCTTTAATGGTGATAAAGAATCCTCGATTGTGAATGGTATTGTACCTACGATCTTTTCTGGCCCAGGGCCATTGCGCCTCACTGAACAAGGCAAAGACAATGACACGGCCTCCAAGGCTGCAGTTGTGCGAACATAAGCTCGCCATCAGTCATGTTTTCATAACTCTGAAAAGCCTATGACTCACATACGGATCAAATGCACCTCAAGACCTTGATTCATCTCTCTATTATTACGACCCATCTTATTAGACTCAAACATCAACAGAGCAGAACTTGAACCCTGACTGGACTACAATCAACAGACCGGACCCTCTTAACGCTATTGGCGCTGTCTCTTTTATTCCGAGAAGAGTCTCCTCAAGACCACATCGGCTGCCTTACTGTACTTTTAGCCCTGTTTCTGTCTCCAACCTGAAGACGTCTGCCCAATTCTTGGTAGTATAAGGACCAGTCATACCCAGAAATTTCAACTTGTCAACTTTTCCTCCCAACCCTTCCCTTTCACTATTCAAGTTACCCATTAAAACTAAGGAAATTATCTTTTCCCATCTCTTTCACATTCATCAACCTTCACCGCTACCAATCCTCAATCATTCTGTTCCAAGTTCTTGTTTGACATCAAGGACTAAGGCACTGAAATTCCCACTTCCCACCAAGGCCTGAAAGCCACTTTAAGTGGAGACTTGTTACCAAATCCCACCAAACGCGCACCCCCTTCTGCCCTACACTTTTCCCCAATAGTCGCCTCTTTCTGAGCGATTCCCTCCGTCTTCCATTTACAAATTCTCGAACCACGACACGACACGAACACCACTCTACACGGCCATCGCATCCGGTCGCATATTGGGAATACTTCACCTACCAACTAGACAACAAATATCATCAACAGGCCTTTTGCTGCGACTACATATTCTCACCTCGAGACCGTTAAACCCGAGTTATTCGAAATGGCCTCCCCCCAGTCCTCCACCTCTTACGAGGCAAACAACAACTCCAAGAAGTTTGAGCAGATCACCTTCCGCTTCTGCTCAGAATGCTCCAACATGCTGTACCCCAAGGAAGATGAGGAAGCCCACAAGCTCCAGTACACATGCCGAACTTGCCAGTACACCGAGGAGGCCCAGTCCACCTGTGTTTTCCGCAACGTCCTCAACACCTCGGCTGGTGAGACCGCTGGTGTCACCCAGGATGTTGGCTCTGATCCAACGGTTAGTGAATCTTCACCTGTGATCTGCCTCATGTGCTGCCATGTCGTCCTTTGCTCTACCTGTGGCGAACCCGACTCCGTAATGGTCCCTGCCGAGAACGACTCCAAGCCTAGCATGAGCATGTGTCATTTCACCTTACCATATGATGAGGATCCTTTCGAAGAATACGACGAAGAGATGATGGCCGACGCATCTGACGAGAACGACACTTCTTCTTTCTCATTAGGTGATTCGGATGACGACAGCGCTATGGACTTCAGTCTATGATTGATCTGGTTTTCGCTGCTCAACAACGATATCATCTTACGACGACTATGACTATGAACGATCTCGACCTTGATTACGACCATGACTGCATCTATCGTTACGCATCGACCCAGTAGGAATCTTGGCTTTTAAATATTCTACACTGGCACATGCTCTCTGGCTTTCTCTGTGGAATTCGTCCTTTTGGCAGGCAGCTGGCGGCCGATCGTGACAGGCACAGGCGAACAACTTGGATCCGGCAGTCGGATTGAAGTGCTCCGCGTATTCTTTAGAACCCGCTCGCCCTTTCAAGAACTGCTGGCTGACTTTGTTGTTTTTACTTGCACTGCAGCTACCGCGATCAAACAAGACCTGCCCCAGCTGCAAGCACGAGGAAGCCGTCTTCTTCCAGTCTCAGCAGCGAAGCGCCGAAACCGGCATGGTTAGAATTCCCCTCCATCATCATTTGCTGTCCCCTGGCTTACCCATCCCCAGAAACTGTTCTATGTTTGTTGCGAATGTGGTCACATCTTTGACTAGACGGTTCTTACATCGATACCCCCCGCATCTGCCCTGGCTCGCCAGTGGATGTTAACTGGCGACTTGTTGTTACTATCATATTTATGCACGGCGTTAGGCGGGTTTAGAGACAACGATATGGTCTTTTCTAGGCCTGTCGCTTAAGTAGCTTGGAAAAATGTATACGCACATGTCAAGAACATGCTGTAACTTGAAGGAAATTAAAGGATATGAAATTGAAACAATATCCAGCTGCGTTTGCAACTGGGCCTATGACTACCATGCGATTTTTAAAGTGACCTTGTGAATGCTCTAGCATGTTTTACACGTAAAGTGAGTTGAAAGTTGTATTTTGTTACATCAACGCCTTGCAAATGCCTGAATGTTTCGTAGTTGTACAGTATCCCACTCGTACAAAGATGCTACTTCACAGCATCTTTTGTCCACAGCCCATCGTATTCTATACATGTATTGCTCTCCATCCCCGTCTTTTCGTAGATTCAATAATTCCTTTAAGCCTGCATGGGTGCCATCGACAGAATCTTGCTCCACTTCTTGCGCTTCAGCTCAGCACCTACAGCACCGTTGATACGTGATCCGACAGGGTCGCCAGACTTGTTGAGGAGGACGCAGGCATTGTCGTCGAACTTGACGACGGAGCCGTCACGGCGCTGGGTAGGGTATCGGGTTCGGACGACGACGGCGTGGCGGATATCACCACGCTTGACCTTGTTGGCGGCAGAGATACCGGCCATACCACCGGAGGATGAACCTCGCTGCTCCTGAACGACAACGACGATGCGGTCACCTGGTAAAGAGGGTCAGTATTTCGAAGGCTGGATCGGTATACGGCTATACAGTGCTGAGTCTGCTTGAGGGAGTCGTACCGATTCGGGCGTGTCGCTTCTGGCCAACAACGAGAGCGCATTCAACAAGGGCAGCTCCCGAGTTGTCAATGCAGTTAAGCATCGTCTGAGAATATTAGTAAATTGATAATAGCACTTTTAGAGGCAGCACACCTTTAATTGAATCATTTTGATGGAGTAGCCTCGCCTGGGGACAATCTATTCAATCTCTCACCAAACTCCGGCTCTGTATAGCCTCAACTTGGAGTTCCGGAGTTGAACTTTTCGAGGCTGGATCACGTGGTACTGTCCAATCCAAGCGCTGTTGCGATAAGCCACACCACCCAGACTCCCAATCAATAGGGGGCCTAAGCCACATCGCCAAACACCAGCCCATCCGTCGCCTGGTCAGCCAGCCCCATATCCTAGACAAGGGACTCCCATCTCCACCCCTAGGGACGAACCAAGCGGAAACGTAACGATGTCATTTCACTTCACTCTTTTGTACTCGACTTGCTGAGCTATCCTACTCTTGCTTTCTATCGTCTTAGCAGCTGTTTTGTCTGTTACTGACTCTCACTTTGCAAAGAGACCGAATACCCATTATTACAGGATCCCCTGGGTATAAGGCGATGACGTTATGGGCATTAATGAGCTGAAATTCAACAACATTCCTTCTCTGCACCATTCTCTTGGTTCTTTCGACATTCTCTGGTGCGACAGCACAAAGGACATCTTTTGGAATCAACAAAGCCCAATTTCAACCATTCCCAAGCGTCTCGGTGACCAGCAATTCGCTCGTACTTCCGGCTGCGTCAATTCAGAGGACACATTGGCACCTTAATTCGCTCTCCTCCAAGCTCTTTTTCTTGCCAGGCGATTGCAGAAACGCTCCCTCGGCACGAAAACATGGCGCCATCACAAAATTCGGCTTCTAAGAAGCATCGATTAACGCTAGCGCAAATATCGGCTTACGACGACATTCTCACTGATGCTCTGGTTGACCATGTGAGTATCTTACGATAAAAGCCTGGAATCGTATTCGCCTAGTCTAACCTCCCCAAGGTCTTCTACTGGACCACTGTTCCAAAGAACCGCACCTCATATCACCCATCTCGAGGAGTGCGTGAGGAAGAAATCACAAAGATCCTTCAGGAGGAGGTGGTTGTAAACAAGGACCTCGAAGCTGCCATCAAGCGATTGCTCAATACCAATGGGCTGAAACGGTTCATCAACGGGCTCAAGACCGATAACGAGAAGGATGATTTCAAGCGACATTTGCGACGATATGTTCAGATTTATCTTCCCGACTGCCCCTGGGAGGTCACCTCAACAAACCGATATACCATCGTCTCTCACGAAGCTGCCGTAGCAGCAAGGCGGCCCATTATGCGCAACGAGCCCATCAAGTACCTCTCGGGTGTTCAGGTCATGATCACTCCTGAAGAAGAAAAACAAATCTCTGTTCTGAAGAAGGATTTCAGCATCGTTGTGAGCTCCAGAAGCAAGTGCACTAGCTTGTTTATGGGGCCTGCGCGATTTGCGAACCACGATTGCGATGCCAACGCCAAGCTTATGAGGACTAGCCATGCCGGTATTGAAATCGTCGCAACAAGAGCGATCGCCCCAGGAGAAGAGATTACAGTCACATATGGGGAGAATTACTTTGGAGAGAACAACTGTGAATGTCTCTGCAAAACTTGCGAGATTGCGCAGAGAAATGCCTGGGAACCTGCGGAGGGTGCAGTTTCCGTCAAGAAGAGCATTGAAGAGGAGAGACCGGACGGATACTCTTTGCGGCGACGTCGAAATGAGAGCGTAAACAGCTCAAGAACGCCATCAGAAAGCCGCGATGCAGGGTCACGAATGGGCAAAGCAGTAACGAAGAACTCGAGACTTGGTCAGGCACGAGAGTCCTCATCGAAGTCCTCACCACCCACCGATGAACCACGTGGCCGCAAGAGACCACACGATGCTCTTGCCACGCCGCCAAAAACACCTGCAAAGCGACAGAAATATGCGGTTGAACCTATTCAAGCACCACTTTCAGCATCCCGCGGAAGTTCTCTTAGTGGCGAGAGCTCAACAACTAGCAGCATGATGGAGACGGATGCAACGACACCTGAACTTGAGACTCCTGAGCCTGTTGCTCAAACACCGATCAAGGAAAACACGGTGTCAGCCCAAGGAAGGGGAAGTGATCAGAGCAAGACCATTACAACGGGAGCTGCACCAGTCTCCCCCCAAAGCTCGCAAGGGTCGATGTCACCCCAGTTGAAGATACTCACTACGCAATCAAGACCAAGCGGTTTGGCGAGCATGTCAATCCTAGCAATTTTGAATGCACCTACAGAATCAGAGATGGGATCGGATAACGAATCAGAAATCTTGGCAGAGAATCGAAACACAAGTAACCAATCTGAGCCTGAGTCGGAGCCTGAGCCTGTGGTCCCTTTGACAGCCAGTATCGAAACGATTGAGACGGTGGAAGTAATCGAAACCACTGTCGACCAAAAGAAAGAGAAGAAGAAGACTATCAAACAGCACGTACACCGACAAAGCAGCCCTCCCGCACGATTGCGAGAACCGGGCGACTACGTTTTAACACCGCTGCTCCTTTCCGAGCCTGAAATGGCTTGGATCCAATGCACTATCTGTGACGAATACTTTGTCCAACAGAACGCATACTTTACACGAGCATCCTGCCCTCGCTGCGAACGCCATTCTAAGCTCTACGGATACGTCTGGCCCAAGACAGATAAAGAAGGACCCCGTGATAAGGAAGAGAGAATTCTAGACCACCGAACTATCCACCGATTTCTGGATGTCGAGTTTGAACGCAAGATCAGAGCACGAAAGAGCCTCGGTTCTTCCAAGACAGAGACCGAGGAACCTGAAGAGCAAGAGCCAGGACGAAAGCTGAACAGGAGTAGTCTGGCCAACTTGACGAGGAAGCCGACGCCAGTGGAGAAGGAAGATCCTTCCGGGTGTCGAAGAAGTGGAAGGCTAAGGAGAGTCAGTAGTAGGCTTATTGATGCATGAGGAGTCGTGGTTCTGTTTGTTTGTTTGTTTTGATTATATATTAGAAGCGTATGGATACATTCGAGCTCGGAGCTCTTTATACTATTGATCACTGCAAAATGCAGCTTTTATCATGTCATGTCTACGCGTTTCATGACCGAGAACCAGAGTTCTTTGGGAATGCTTGCTGTACTTTACCAAACCCAGACCTGCTCTTGAGAAGCTGAAATATAGTTGCTGCCGTGGCGTATTCTCGTGACCTTCAACCCTTTCCCCTCAGCAGCCAATTCTGGACCCTGTTGAGGTTGAGCATTTCCACTTGGCGCTGACAGGAATCCCGACTCCAGATCTAGACCCGTGGCGTCTGTTTGGCTACATACAAGTTCGATCTCAATGGTGAGCATGGATGGCGCTTACATCAGATGGAAGTGATGGGGTAAGCCTCGTGCTATAACAGTGATATATAACAGGACCATATCATCCTCACTTTTTGTCTTGAGGGAATTCATCATACTTTTCCCCAGCGAATAAGAAAAGAGAATGCATCCTGCGTATACCGTCTATCTCGGCCTATGGGCCCGTGTTATCGAGTTCAGAGACTATGTGTATAGTACTCTAGAAGAGATGCCTCCTCCAATCCAGGTATGTGCTCTTGGATATAGGGAGAAGAAGATGGCTGACTGATGGGGTGAAGTATGATGAGGAGAAGTCGGTTGGAAAGACGAGTCGGGTTGAAAGGAGATCGAGGAAGGAGATTGAGGAGGCGCTGGTCATGTTCTACGGGGAGAGACCGCCTCCAGGAGGGATGTTGGAGAGTTCTTGATGGGATGCTGCTATGGAATTATCGGAAATCTAGTTTCAAGCTTCGATCTATGGGAATGAACAAAGCACCATTGGGAAGGATGGAATAGGTGGGATCATGAGATCATGACAGCATCAAATTCTGAAACAAATATCTTTATTCATCTTTGGTTCGTTTCCTCAGTGAACCTCGTGGACATAGAGCAGAGTGATGCAGACAGAAGAATGAAATGTAAGGAAGACCTCTATTTGCATGACAATCCCATTAAATTATCACTTCCCGAATTGTCTATGAGTGACAGAACCCGGGGATTTGAAACGTCGTCTCCTACCTAACCTACCCTATCCCACGACTACTCGCAACACATCACAAATCAAACACACTTATATGTCTTGGGCCTAGAAACTATGCGTAGAGTCCTATACTGGGACAAAACGAGTGCTTTGCCGGATCTACTGCAGAATAAAGAAGTCGTTGTATCAACGGCAATGGGTCACCGTTGAAAGCAGTAAGAAGAAAGTTGAGATCAGTCCAGAATTGTTGCTTTTGTAGCGGAAATTCTGCCGCCATAGTTCCTCCGACTTGCAGAGCTTCTTGGCAGAGTGTCTATTTTCTAAGGGATGAAGCAGTATGAGAGGAAAAATCCTGGGACTCGGGAGGTTGAGGTGGGAAAAAGACATGGTCTTGTCAAGTAAACCTCCATGTCAAACGTCGACATCCACAGGAATGCAACTCTGGACGGTAGGTGATAGTTGACGTCGGATAAAACCCCTGGAATAGGTAGATTTTGCGGTTACAGCAGCAGTGACAGTACATAATCAAGATTCCTCTTCGGGCAGGGTTGTATTCGAGATCTCGAGGGTGGACGAGCCCTGGGTCGAGTGCAACTCTAGATTAAATCCCAGTCTTGGAACCTTTGTCCAGATCAGACGGTCGGCATAACTGAGTCCAGATCGTGAGCCGGCAGGCAATTAATCTCGATAGCGGAATCCTTCTCTCTGGTGGTTAAACTGGACTCTTATCTTGGTAGTGTCATGCGTAGAACCTGTCACATTTTCTCAGCGCAGACGAGTATAGCCCTCTTCAGGGTGACCCAAATAGCTCAGTTGTGTGAGAATAGTAAGAAGAATCCTGAGAGGGGGGCAAGCATGGGATAAGTCATAAAAAAGATTACCAACTGGGCTGAGTTGAGTTGCAGGAGAATAGTATGCGGCTTTAATGGTGAGACGAGCTGGAAAATAGGTGATGCTTTCTTTTTTTGGGAGGCGAGAATGGGATATATGACCAAGTTTAGTATTGTGGTAACCCAGGTAGCAGCGAAATATCTGAAGCAGCTTATTTCTTCTTCTTGTCTCGCGATTGTGGGTATGGGATTATGCTTGTAGTTGTAATATATTTGAGGCGATCAGGCTCTAGGCTGTTGCTGTCTGGTATATACGTGTATGTCTTGAACAATGGCAGGACGGACATTTGCAGTCCCACCCAGTTCACGATGTCTTGTCTGGGTAGATGTTCAACCGAGTTTCATATCAACCACTGCAAAGTTGAAGTTGCACTGCACCCAAGGTCAAGAATTCTCTTTGAGATGACCCTTGTCCATCTTAAAGACTGACCTTTGATCGACTGACAGGATGGTCAGTCTTGAACTTGAGTGAACAGGGGAGCCCTACACTCCACTTGAAGCTTGGCAACGAGAATACTCCAGGCGTCGCCTCTTCCTCTCCGTGGATAAGTCCTTTCCTTCATCTATCAGTATCGGCCCTGTAAGGCTCTATCGATTCTCTCGTCCAGGGGCAGTTAGGTAATGTTACGTGAAATCTTGTCAGCCATTCCGGACGGGGGTTCATAGAGAATAATCTTAAGCCGGTGAACCGGTGCAGTCTACTTTCGACGTGCTGGATAAAGACGTCAAGACCTGTGACCGAGTTGATTATTGACTCACATGTCGAAAAATTTCCGAGGGTCTGCCGAAGAAAGTAACAAGAAACCTGTCATGTGTTCAACTAACAAACAGGATTATCCATGCATAAGACGTTGAAACGACGAGAAGAAAACTCGAGTTGAGACATCGTCAACATGTCTTAGCACGTTTTGAAAGACCTGTACCTGCATGAAGCGCTCCAAGCCACATTGTTCTCTCTTTTTCCTATTACACAGCCAGTCTTCGTCTTGTACACCTTGGAGGGGTTTACGTGTGGCATGCTCTTTTTTTCTCTGGCTTTTTTTTTCTGTGGCCAGAACAAAAAGGAAAGAAAAGGAGGCTAGTCGAGATCTGTTTGCTTTTTTATCACGCCGTGGCCTGATGTCAAGAGCTTGGGGCTTATAGCCGGTCGGCCCCTGGTAGCCGGATGTACAGAAATGAACTAGATGAGTTTACATTGGGATAAGTCTCCTATTTGTGATGTTTGTTCTTTCTTTTGAGAGTTTGAAGATACCCTGTTTGGTGCAAGTCCTGGTCTGCCATGCTCCAAACAGTATGTATCCCTTGTACGTATAAGTGAAGTGGCAAGCCTGTCAACTGTTCAAGGTGTGCGCGGCAGCGTAGCCGGGGAGAAAAGAGATAAGATGACTACCGGCGGCGGATATCCGTGCTCGGTTAAAGTATGGGGAGTTTCTTCTTCTTCTTGTTCTTTTTCTGTTCTCTGGGTGGAAAGCAGCTAGTCTAGGATAGATGTCTCGGAAATGTGTTTGAGAAAGAGTGAGAAGAGCATGGACATGGCCACTTGGAACAACGACCAGTTGAACAGAAATAATATCCAGCAAAGAGTTGGACTGGAGAAAAGAAAAATGTTTCAACGTCCCGCCACTTCCCGCTTTGTTTCTCCATTTTGTTTTCTCTTCTTAACCAGGTTACCCTTTGTAAATTTCGTCTTCTTTCCTGACTCATGTTTGGGTTTATCCTCTTCACGAGGGGGCAGTCTCTTCTTACCAGACCGAACCATCCTCATTCAAAGCGGATGTCTTTGGTATGGCTAGTGCCAATAATAGTTTATTTGAACCTAGTGAGTTGATGGCCATTTACGAATATTTCATTAGCAAGGGTTGTGTTGAAGATGTGTAAAAGTGGTGTAGTGTAAGTGGTGACAGTACAAGGTCGGAGAAGAAAACAAACGTTTGGATGTTGGAAAATTTCTCGACAGCAGCAACAGCAACAGGCATTGTTCTTGCCCCATATAACATATCGGCGATACCTTCATCTACATTCCACTCGCGCCATTGAGAGACATCGATTTGAACGAGGGTGTCAATGCCATTGTGTAGGAGCAGGGGTTACAAATACCCCATACACTTGAAATGGAGAATCAGAACTCGAGGCCTTTTCAAGCAAGTGCAGGACGCAAGACGAAAGAACAGAAAAGGGTTTTAAAAAGCAAGCAAGCAAACCCTACGGGAGGAAGGTTAAGAAAAAAGAAAAGAAAGGGGTGGGAATGAGCAATGTTTTCGCTCACTCTTTTACGAGCCACTTGATACTTGGTATCTGTATAATTGGTGGTGATGGCGAGGGGCTCGCTTACAACGTCGATGACATTCTAGGTCATGTTAGTGGAGCAATTCCTTCTGGGTTCAAGGTGAAGTGGTCATATTTTTTGTCGTCTTTTTCCATGGAGAAAGTGAGCATTGTTACTCGGTCCCGATGGTATACACGGATACTTTTTTTTCTTTCTCTTTAAGATAAAGATCGATTGTTCGTATCCTTCCTTGCCTTGCCCTGAGCTTTGTCTTTGAAGATAAATACCCGGGAAGACAAGGCTCGGAAGACTTCGGATTCTCTACACTCTTCTTGTCTTCACCTGATGTCTTGAACTTGGACAATATCCTAGTAAAGGCATTTTTCTTCCCCCTCCTAATGGACAAACAGTTGGAATAGAGATTTATCGTATCCTGTCAGGATAAGAGATTTGTTTGAATCCTTCACCTCTCTTAACACGTCTTATCTCCACAAAGAGGAATAAAACGGCCTGGTGTTGGTTTGTAACAAGACGAGGGTGTGGGAACAAACAAAAAAGCAACAGAGAAAGGGGAGAAAGCAAGTCGGCGTTAATTGAGTACGGGAGCTTAGCAAGAAGAAAGACGTTGAATCGATAAGACAATTCATAGTATAGTCCTTTACTTCGCGGGGTGACTGATATCTGGCATCTGGATTTCATCTCATGTCTACGATGTTCAATCGTGAATCTTGCTTAAAAAACCAAAAGACCAGACGATCCAGATCAAAACCATCCAGGCAAGGGGGGGGAGACAATATGTCGATCCTCCACACGAAAAGGGACAAGAGAGAAAGAAAGAAAAAAAAATAAAGAGGATTTTCATCCCAAGTTGTAAATCATCATCCTCTGGATCAAATCGAGCAAACCCGAAGAGGAGGGAAGAGGGGGGGACGTTAAATCTGAACCAGGTTTAATGATCCCGCCATGTAACCCTTTCCAACCCCCCTGGTGATTTTTTTCAACTACAAACACAAAAGCATACAACAGAAGAAAAAGACCCTGGGAATGTCGTCACGTTGGATTCCAACGCTATTGTTATTGCTTATGCATCCGAGTTGTGGCTTGATTACAGTTGTTGCTTGTTTTCTTAATATGAGTTGTTACTGTACTGTACTCGAACTTATATCTTTTCTACCTATTCAAGACTATTCATCCTCGCTTAGGTATGACGACCTTGATGTGGAAAAAACGCCTCTTACAACGCTCTCACATGTGGCGGACTATCTTTTCTTTTCTTTTCTTTTTCTTTTCTCTCTACAGTCTCCTTCTCGTTAATAATGTCACCACCACCTGGACCTGCTAGACTGCCTCTCTTCCAATAAACTAACAAACTTCAATCTCTTCATCACCAACATGGGATAGATAACTCAAACTTGGTCGTCACGAGACAATTGGTTTTCTTCTTCCCTTTCCAGGGGTTCTCAACCCCCGACCTCCGCCGAAGAGCGGATTAGTTACTCCATGACATGTGTGCATTTCCAAGTACATGCTGCGAGCTATATCTTCCAAAGTATCCGACTGGACATACTGCAGAGTCTGTTTCCTTCTTCTCACCTGCGTAGACACAGAAATAAAATAAAAAGAGACTCCATTCCCGGTATGCAGCAAGAGAATCAACCAACCAACTTATATCGGGTCCTTTTTTTTCGGGAATTGTTGCAACCAACCCTGGTCATATGCCAGGCACACTCACACACCAACTGGTCAAAAGATGGGGGTTCCTTACAGAAAAGGGTAGAAGAAGAAGAATACGTACAGAGAGAAGAGGAAATCCCTGCCCCCCTAGTCCGTTTCCCATGTGAGTGTGAGTATGTGTGTGTATGCCTTGTGAGCTTGAGAGAGAGGACAGAAAAAAAACGATTGTAGATTGTTTGCTTTTTCATACTATCCTATCCCACCCCGGAAGTCTCCATCTCCATGCTCCAACATCAAAAAATCGAACGATTTTTTGTTCACATCCGTCCTAAATCACCAATACTTTCTTTTTCGACCTCTTTTCTTTTTCTTTACCTCCATTCCCTTTCTCTCTCTCTCTCCAAAGAAACCCCCTTGTAAAATCCATCGTCATGTTTGACACACCAGCACCCTCTCACGGAATAATACCAGGGTCCCCCCATGTAATCTGTCAAAAAAAAAAAAAAAAAGATACAGGGCAAAGGGGGGGTCTGTAGAGAGGAAGAGGGAGTATGGTCCTTGGGTAAGAAAAATCCCGTACAAAGCGGAACCAAAAGGGACGTTTTTTTTTTTTTTGAGATATGATGGGGAAGATGGGAAAGAAGAAGAAGAGAGAGAGAGAGAAAAAAAGAAAAGAAAATGGAAAAATTTGGTTACGAAAAGCAGTCGACTTGAGAGAAGAAAAGAAAGAAGCATCTGACTCCGATTCTTCTCATCTCCCGGCCATGTGAGGCATTCATATATATCATGTAAACCACTCCTCTTAAATCACTCCTTCATCACTTCACAAAGCATTCATTTATTCTTCTTCTTCTTCATTCGTGATTATATGACATTGCCAAGAACAATGCCAAATATCCTTTCATTCTTTTACACCCGACTTTGATACCCATTCCGCCCTTTAACCCGACACCATGGCTCCCATTGTATATGTCATGGAGCCTCCCTCCGGCGAGGTCAGATCTCTGATCGACCTACCCAGCAGTGCGGGACGTGTCATGCCCGTTGGTATCGCGAGTACGATAATCGCTTTTGTGGCAGTTTGTCTTCGAATGTTTACCAGGAAATATGTCGTCAAGGGTGTTTTGGGAGTGGATGACTGTGCGTATACATGGGAATCTAGTGGAGGAATTTGACACTGACAACTTGTTAGACATGTGTATTTGCGGTCTCGTCTTTTCATTCGTTTTCTTGGGAGTCACTCTAAGACGTAGGCACACCTCCATTCTCTCTTCAACATCATCTAGTCTGACACCCACCCAGTGCTCGACCTCGGAGCCGGTCATCACATGTGGGATATCCCCATGGCCACTTACAGCCCACGCTTCTGGCAAACCAACATCGCCAGTACCCTCATCTACGCCGTCGCCATTGCCTTTGCCAAGTTCTCTGTCCTGGCCTTCTATCTCCGTATCTCGCCTGATCGTCTCATCCGCCGTGTCGTACACTTCCTCATGGGACTCGTCTGCGTCTACACTCTCGTCTTCATCCTCCTTTCTGTATTCCGCTGCCGACCGATTGCTGCCGGCTGGGATCTATCTGTAAAGGGAAAGTGCATCGACCATGTTATCCCCATGCTTGTGCTTGCCATTGCCACCATCGCCATTGACTGCTTTATCCTCCTGGTTCCCATCCGTATCGTCATCTACCTCCAGATCCCCGTCCAACAGAAGATCTCCCTGGCCATCCTCTTCGCCACAGGTGGTTTGTAAGTCATTTCAACATGGTTCATCATATCGATCTTGACTAACAAATTCAGTGTCTGCGTCGCTTCCATCAAGAGAACTGCCATTGCCTATCCCCTCTTCAGAGCAGACGACTACACTTGGGGCTTACCTTCCATGCTTATTTGGACCTTCATTGAGATAAACTTTGGTATCATCTGCGCATCTATTCCTGCTCTCAAGCCTTTCTGCATGCGCTACATTCCCATTCTCATTCACGCCCGTATCCGCTCCCAGACCAAGCTATCCAAGAACCGAAACTCTCTCGGCCACGAGAAGCCCAAGAGGCACAGCTCCAACCCTTATAGCGACTCATACGAGATGCCCAGCAGAGATGAACTTCCCCAGAGCAACATCACTGATGAGGAGGCGAGACTTTGGAATATGCTTGGTGATAAGAACACTGCCCTTGAGTCGATCGACACCAAGCAGGACAGCGAGAGCCTCGACAGCGTCTGTGATAAGATGCCCGCTCAACCTCCACCTGCTCTTGTAGGCTTCACCACACGACGCACTCAGAACGTCGGCGGCATTCAGGTTACCCAGGAGACCGTCATTACCTACGGCCCTGTCGATTGAGTTCCAGTCTCACATGGTTGAAAACACACATCTCACAAACACTCCCCCTCCACTCAAAAGCGACGCGCCGATGATCTTTCAGAGCATTCGGAGGCTCCCAAGATCAAACCGTAATAACAAAGGCCCTGGCCTGGGTGCTTTCATTCCCACAAACAGTGTCCCGTCACAACAAGCGTTGGACAAAACAGTCATGCATGGCTGCCAATAGTAGCAGCTCTGTCAAACAAAAACAGGCATTGCTCTTAGCATTCATAGAGTACACAAGTATTAGGAAAGAAGCTAGAGCTGGAGAAACAAAAAATAAGGAGAAACAGAACGACCTTGAGGTCAGGACTCAATTTCCCAGGCTCTTGGTAGTAGGGCATCATGTTTTGTATATAGTTCAATTTATGAAATAATGACCGGTTACGATTTGATCCGTATCAGAACTCTTATGCGTGTCTTGAATGAGGAGCTTGACATTTAGCTCATTTCTCAAAATTCAACGATTCTTTTGCCTTTTTCTTATATGCTGCCACCTTCATCTCTGTGGTGATATCCATTGCCGTTGGTGATTCTCTCCTCTTGGCGCACGACAGCCTTGGGCAACCCAAAGCCAACACCAAGAAAGACGAAGATGGCCCACTTCCATCTGAATGGGTTGAATGCTATGCAAAACACAAACCACCAGATTAGCTCCAGGTATGTGAAGAAGTCAAAGGCACCTGTCGGGCTGGTCAACTTGAGCACCTTGGTCATGTCGATCCAACGCTCCATCCACCACTCGCTAGGTCTAGCGAAGGGGTCCATGAGGAACATGAGCAGTATTCTAGTGTAAATGCCAATGTGCCAGTTTCCGACCGAACCAATCGCTGAGAGGTACGTGCAGTTGATGGCTGAGATGGACGGGTGCTTAGGCGGGAATGTCTGGAGGTACCAGTTGGGTGGGGGGTATGGCTCCTCGAAGCAGTCGTTGGGGAGGAAAGACAAGGAGGGACGCTTGAAACCAGTAGCCATGACAACCATGTCAGCTTCGATGAGTTCTTCATGCCCAGGGCCACCCTTAGGAACGCCTTTAGCTCTGCGGTTGACCAGGACGCCATTCTCCTGAAACTCTTGAATGTCGCAGCGGACCCAGTCGGCCTGTCCTTGACGCAACTTATCCATAACAGTGGTGTTGACCATGGGGGTATCCATAAAGATGCCCTTATCAGCCGGCGCAAGATGCTCGAGGTCTCGATAGAAGAATTTGCGAAGTAAGAATTCGGGCACGATGGAAAAGAAAGCTTCTTGTCCAAAGATGTTGAAGCTCAGAAGGATGTCAACGACCAAGTTTCGAGGGATGATCCATTTGTCGGAGCGAGAAAGAATAGACACTTTTGCAGCCTCTTCAGAGAATGCAAATTCGAGTGCTTCAACAGCTGAAGCACCACCTCCGATGATGGCAAGCTTCTTACCCTTGACATCTTTCCTACAAGCCAGTCAGGTCTTTGTTAATCGTCATCGTCATCATCAATATCCTTGAACTTACCCAGTCAAGTCACTTGAGTGATAGATTGGTTTCTTGTAATTCTCCATACCCGAGATGTGTGGCATCTTAGGAGCACCACACGTTCCAACAGCACCAATGACACCGCCAAAGCGACCGAAAGAAGGATCATTCACGATCCATCTACCCTGATCATCTTGATACACTCGATCGACCTTGACATTGAAACGAGTCTTCTCCTTGAGTCCATAGCGTTCCCAGAGTTGGCGAACTTGGCTCAGAATTTGCTGACGATCGGGATATCCACGATTCCACTGAACAGATGGATGAAAGCGGTACATTAACGAATGGATCTGAAGCCCCGAGGTCTCATTGACACGCTGCAAGTGGAGAGTTAATATGTATGGTGTCTAACCGCGTGTGAGGTCCAAAGACTTACGCTCCAAATGCCACCAACATTGTCCTTGGTGCCAGACTCGAAGATGATTACATCGAATCCATGACCTATGCAGTGAGCCGCAGAAGTTACGCCAGTAATTCCAGCGCCGATAACAGCAATTTTTGGACGATCTCGACCCAGTCTTTGAGAAGCCTCACTTGGAGGTTTCGGGGACAGGAGTTTATCGGTCAACCATTGTAATATCTGGTATAGGAAGAGGAGAGGGTGGAAGAGCGGATTGATCAGCTCTGGAAAAGACATTGTCGTCGTGAGTGATGCAACGAATACCTCAGACGTTGTTGTTGCGGTTGCCAATGATGATGTGGTGGTTTTAGGAGCGAATGGGGAGAATCATAGCGTATTTGATATCCAGGTGAAATACTGAGTTTGCTTTCCACAATGACGGGGCGGAAGAAAAGATGAGGAGAAAGCGAATCATTTCTTTCACGTGAAAACTCTCAAAGCTCTGATGTTACAACGGCCGCGCGGAAGCTTCACTCCAAGGACGTGAGCTGTTGAACCTATGGCATGGCCGTGACGTCAACAATCACATGCTAGCAGCTAACAGCAAAGGATGAGGAAAGACGAGACAGCCAAGGTGCCCACCATGACGATGTGATGATTCTAGCGTCAATAGTTTGGGGAGCAACCAACAAAGGGCTATAAGACCATGTTGCTTTTTTTTCTCTGTGACAGGGTTGAGACACGATTTTTTCAGCATTCCAATCGTGTTGCTTCGTTGATCGCACAGGGCCTTCTGATTGTGATATCAAGGGGCTCTTTTCCTCCCTTCGAATTCAGTTCAGTTTCTCAACTTCTCAAACAAGCTACTGTACCTGATAAGCTATCAATCATACACTTCCAATTTACCGTCTACATCCGATACCCCCATCAACTGAATTGAATCTTGCTCCGTCATAAAACAAATTCACGACAAACAACACCAATAATGGAGCGCCCAGGTAATGCAGTTCACCCATCATCTCTCACGAATCAAAACTGACAATCCCATCAGTCGAAGAAGTCCCCCATCTCATCAGGGCTCTCACCACAGGTGACCCGGAGCAACAAGAAGATACTCTCCGAAAATACTTCTTGCCCAATGCCTCCTTCACCCATCCATTCTGCCATGTCCCATCTTTCTCAAAAGGTGCAATCCCTCTTGCTGGTGGATTAGACTCGCTGTGGATGATTCTGGGTATCTACCGATGGTACCGAACATTGAGCCCCCATATCGACATCACCGTCGACTCCGTTGGTAAGCAGACGCGCTCAGAGCATCATCAACCATTTCTGATTGTGTATAGCATTTGATGAGAACAGTGGCCTTCTTTACGTGTCTCTCCGACAAACATTTGCCCTGTGGTTTGTTCCATTGTACAAGGCGCCTGTCAAGCTCGTGTCTGTCCTACAGCTCACGCAGAAGTCACCCACCTCACCCTCATTGGCCCCCTCGCAGCAAAACACATTGAGTTACGCCGAGGTTAGCAAGCCCAACGATCAGCAAAAGCATCTCTACTACATTGCCAGTCAGGAGGACATGTACCCGGTCACAGACACCATCCAGTTCCTCTGTCCTGGTCTTGGTCCATTCCTGTGGCGTGCTTGGCAGCTCTACAGCAGTTGGCTATGCGTGATAGGTTCATTGATCCTCATGCCTGTCTTTCTGCTGCTCAACAGCAGGTCGACAAAGTCACACAAGCTGAAGCATTGATGTACTGGTAGGCGAGGATATGATGTAACGAGGTCATGGCGTTTGGGTAATGGTTCGGATGATTTATGGGTTTAATGGGTTTACTACGGGAATATGGGATGGATCAAGGCCAGAAGAATAGCACAATTGTAAATGCATAAGAAGGATTCGATAATGTTTTGATGTCCACATTAGACTGAGTGTATGTGCAATTAGCTCCATCAACGAATGACCGTGGAAATTAATGATAATTCCATGTTCAATGGCGTGATTCGTGGAGTGATCCTCACAGCTGGTATTCAAGTTCATTATTGTGAGTAAGGCTAGGCAACAGATTCCAGCCCCTCAACAAAAACTGTTCTGCAGTAGAACGTGTCCTTGAGCGAGCTGAATAGGGTGAGAAAGTGAGACATGTGTTGAATTAATGTCAGGTCGACGGGCATAAGATGGCGATGTATCAGTACAGTCTCTCCGACAATACTCACTCAAATTGGTGGCGTTTTGAGCATATTTGCAGCAATTGAGTTTTTCCAACGGACACGAGGAGAGAGGCGGGACAGATAAACAGAAACTCGAATACACAACGTTTCTGGGGAAACGTGGTATCATGTGTGCAAATGCATCAATCTCAGCTCAAGTGGTGTTGCAGTGCAGTATGAGAGAATGTTGTGTATGGACAGGCCAAACATGACGCTGTGCTATGCTACGAAATCATAGATAGAGATTGGATAGAGAAAGATTCCAGACGCCCTCAAAACCAGACAGCCCACGATGAACCGAGATTGGACCGACTTTAAGGTCCTCTTGAGAATTGATAAATAGGCTTAATATTAAACCGTGATGTTGGCCATGTTGAGAGCAGGTTACCCTGGATGCCTTGATGAGACGGGTGACAGATGACAGCTGACAGACGAGGGCCTCCTTCCACTTCACAGCGTACCTGGACAAACGAGCCTCACGTGAGCCAAGAACAACGTTAAGCTTGGCATTAACAGCCGCATCCTCGACATTCAACTTCATTTCACTCCAACTTCGTCAACTTTATCCATCGCCAAATCAAAAGAGATGCTTTTTCTTATGGAACGATTCCACCGCGTCGGTCTTCGAAATGAACAAACAATAAGCTTTAAACTCGTCCTTAGAAAAAATAAGCATGGCCCAATCACGTCTCTGGGAAAGAAGAGAAAGAAGCTCATTTCGCTCAACTTCCGGCCCGGAGCCGCTGTGGGAACGGAACATTGATTCAATATTTAACACCCAGAGTCTGATCTCATGAAACCGCGGCTTCAAGTCCCCGGACCACGAGAAGTAATCCTAATCATAATCACCTTGCCGACAGGGGACAGTCTCAATATGCAAGCAAGATCCTTCCCCTCTCTTCTCATACAGTATATGGGGGCGACAAAGAACCAAAAATTCTTTATTTTTTCTTCTTCTTCTTCTCCTAATTATCCACTCTTATGACTAGCGACCTCCGCTGGACCCAGCCGCATTATGTAAAATGGACCGAATATTCTGTCACAGAATCCACAAATTCAGTTTTTTTCTCTCCTCCTTGATCCTGTTTACTTTCGGCTCATCGTTCAGTTAATTCAAACTTTGGCACATGTGTGGTCAGATGCTTTTGGAGATGTCAATATGGGGGATCTCGCCGATTTTTCTACCAAAGCTCACTCCCAAAGTTGGGTCATTGTTGAGCAGTTGGCACAAGCTGTTGCTATCATGACATCCTGCATCGTCAACCACAACTCACTCCATCACATCAACCATGAACGCTTAAAAATCATGCAAACTTCGACGTCTTCTAGAACCGACATGGAAGCATGGTCCACATTGAAGGGTCTCTCCATCAAAAAAGATCGCCGACTGGCCCATGTCATGCTAACTTCCTAGCCAAGCTAAGACAATACAGCTTTCTCGTTCGATGGGGACACACTTGGTTGTGTGACTGGTCATGATCAACCGACAAACTTTTGCCTCTCGCTCACTTACCTCTGACTCTATCCAGTTCCGACGCCGGCTATTACACTGACACACTCATCCATCTATTAGATAGGGCGCACCCTAGTCGCAGCGTCTACGGCTCCGTATTTTGCTCTACATATGCCCGCATCAAGCCTCTCGAACTCTTTTACACTTATACTCCCTCATACACAACTATCCTCACTCTTGAATTCAAGCTTATCCGCTGTCTTCTTCCCCTGAACTATACAGTTCTGGACTACAAACCGTCTGTGTGACAATGGGAGGCTAATTAACTACAACAACCCTCGCAATAATGACCCCTACAACCCGCTCCGCGGCCGACGATGCCATCAACCCCGTCACCAACAAGGACAACGACGCGTCCAAGTCGGCTGCTTCTGCAGTCGATGCTCGTGTCGGCGGTGATGGCATGTTCACCAATCCCCCCGCCTATGACTCGACCAGCGAGAAGATGGTCGGCGAAGTGACCGAGTTCGAGAAGCGCAAGATTCTTGCTGGCAACAAGAAGTTTCATCGCCTCGGATGGAAGCGTCTCACCATCGTCCTCATCGTCACCGCCATCGCCCTTGGCGCCCTCTCCATTCCCGCTGCTTTCGCGACCCTCGGCATGGTCGCAGGCGTCATCTGCTCTATCGGCATTGGTCTCATTGCTATCTACACGGCCTATATCGTCGGCAAGGTCAAGGTCATGTTCCCAAATGTTGACCACTACCCTGCCGCGGGGGGCCTGATGTTTGGCAAGATCGGGTATGAGATTGTCGGCGCCATGTTGACCATTCAACTCATTCTCCTGACTGCGTCGCATTGTTTGACTGGCACCATCGCCTTCACCAACATTACCGAGAGTGATATCTGTGGTCTTGTCTGGGGAGTCATTTCGGCCGTCATTCTGCTCCTGCTTGCCGTTCCGCCTAGTTTTGCCGAGGTGGCTATTCTGGGCTACATCGACTTTGCGTCCATCGTCGCAGCCATCCTCATCACCATCATCGCAACAGGCATACAATCCTCAGGTGCCGCTGAACCCGTCAACTGGTCCGCATGGCCGAAGCCTGACATCACGTTCGCCCAGGCATTCATCGCTGTTTGCAATATCTTCTTCGCCTATAGCTTTACTCTCAGCCAGTTTAGCTTCATGGATGAGATGCATACCCCCTCTGATTATATGAAGGCCATCTGGACTCTAGGAAGCATCGAGATCCTCATCTACACCCTCACGGGTGCCCTGATCTACTCCTTCGTCGGCGTTGATGTAAAGTCACCAGCACTCTTGTCTGCGGGCAGTACCGTCAGCAAGGTTGCTTTCGGCGTCGCCCTTCCAGTCATTTTCATCAGTGGCTCGATCAACACCACCGTCGCAGCGCGATACATCCACGGCCGTATCTACAAGGACAGCGTCACAAAGTATGTCAACACCAAGAAGGGCTGGCTCACCTGGCTGGCCCTCATCTCCATCATCACCTGGCTCGGGTTCGTCATTGCCGAAGCGATCCCTTTCTTTAGCGACCTTGTCGCCATCACGTCCAGTCTTTTGAATTCAGGTTTCACGCTCTACTTCCCAGCCCTGATGTGGTTCCTCCTGTTGCGAAAAGGAAAATGGTATAGCAAGGAGAACATCCTCTGGAGTATCCTCAACGGCTTCATTTTTGTGCTGGGTCTTGTCGTTCTTGTCTGCGGAACCTATGCAGCAGTGCAAGATATCGTAAGTCTACACGCTATATTATCACCATCTTTTTGGAGAAATGACCGTTTATTAACTGTTGGACAGATTGACCAATACCGCGATGGAACTGTGCATTCGCCTTTTACCTGCGCTGCGATTGGATAAAATCTATAAGAGACATGCTTTTGGAAAATAAATAGTCCCGATTCAATCAATCACATATTATTCTCCGCATCGTTGCCTGTCGCATGTCCTCGAGTACTACCTAGTAATAACGTGTTTGGCGTCCATCTACAAGCAATATAGCCACTACTTCCACTCCATGACTCAAGTGGACCAAGACATGATGATTTCGAGAAAACCATATTAATTTGATACTACAACCAGCCATTAATCGTATAACTCTCATTCCCCATTCTATACATCATACAAACCCCATCATGAATCTCCCATCAACGACTGCCTCTTAACAGCCGTCAGATATACCGTTGAAATACCAAAAACACATCAGTAGACTGTGCTATCGTGCATCAGTGCTCGTCTAAATCTTCGCAATAATCCCAGACATCAGACATCCCAATCCCGAAACAAAATACTCTAGTTCTAGACGTCCTCAGTGCCGACAGCTTCGTATCCACCGCGCTCTCTTCTACCGGTCAAGGTCATGAACGTAGGACTTTCATACATGCTGGTGTAGTCAACTCTTTCACCACCGAGGATGGCAGAGCCAGGCTCTCTTTGGCCAAAGACGGGTGCAGGATCACACCAAAAATCTTTGCAGTTGGTGAGGCATCCTCTGCTGTATGGGTTCTTCTTCTTGCGCTTGTTCTTTGTTGTCGCAGCGCCTCTTCCAGTAACCGTCTCAATGAATGGGTCGACACCCAGAATGCGAGACCACTGCTTCAATACGCCGCCATGTTTGTGACCATGGGGCGCGGCAGGCGTGGCCGACAGAGATGGGTGGTTCGGATCAAGGGGTGTGCCGGTTGAGGTGAGAGCGGTGATCGAAGTTCCGTCTCGAATACCGTACATGTTCTCGTAAGTCGTCATAGCTCGTGCCACTTGGATGAACTGAGTAAACAGCAACATGGTGACCCAGATGAGCTGAAGGGTAGCCCAAACGCCGAGGAGGGCAGAATAAGCGTCGAAATTAACAATGCGGCATAGTGTTGGGCTCAAAACATTGCAAACCTCAGAGGTCTTGTCAGGGAGGTTCTCAAAATCTTGAACGTATTAGCTGAAGTCTGATGCATGAAACCGAGGGGCACTCACAATAATACAATAGCCAATCGTAGGAAATAATTCCGATGCTCAACGAAATAATGTAGAGGAAAAAGTGTCGGTGGTTGTTGATGCCAACACAGTTATACACCCAGGGACAGTGGCTACCACAGGTCAGTTGTTATAGCTCTGCTTGCAGCGATTGATCGACTTACTGGTCATGCTTGGCGACACATCGCTGGCACCTACGGCAATGCTTGCTGCGTAGTGGTGTTCGGATCATACAGGTGACGCAAAAGTTGGCCTCGTCATATTGCCATTGCGACAGCAGCTCATCAATGACAGCTTTCTGCTCGGCAATGCCGTTCATCTTTGGAACGAAACCGGGGTCGTATCTCATAGAAGCGATGTAGAAGTATGCGGTCAAGGAGAATGAGACGGCGAAGACGATATTTAGTAACAAGTGCGACTTCCCCTCAGGGCTGCCAGTTGTCGCAAACAGGATGTTCGTAAGCCAGTTAAGCCCAACCAGCGTTAGAGAGGCCGCAAAGATACCGGTAACCCAAGGCTATCAAAGTTAGTAAACAACTTCCTCGAAATGCTCGGGGTACGTACTGTCTTGTGGAAGTGTCGCATGTCCGAAGGCGCATAATCCAGAACCATTGAAGCGCACTTTAGCAGGCCATATGCAACTGCAAAAGCAAGTGGGATGCCGATGAATACAGGTGCGTGCGCCAGAATGGTGAGTGTGGCCCAGACCAGCAAGAAGGGCCACAAGAAGAGGAAGCGCGTAACAAACACCCGCTTGTCCTTGAGGAAATAGCTAGCTCCTGGCCATGGCGGTACCGCAGGATGACCATCCCGATCGAAACCACATTCCCGCAAAGCTCTGTGCCATGCGCCTTCAGTGTTTAACTCGTGGGCGGTCACGGCAGGTGTCTTGCCGGTCTGTGTCTTGGCGAATCGATCAGCGCCGTACTCGATCAGCTTGAGGATACAGCCTGGGTTTCCCTTGACTAATGCCCAGTGCAGAGGTGTAAATCCCTGCTCGTCTGTAACATGGACACTTGCACCCCATCTGAGGAACAAGTCTACGCATTGAGGAAAACCCTTGTATGCTGACCACATGAGCGCTGTATGGCCGAAAGTATCGAGAACGTCGACCGGAATGCCTTGGTGAAGGAGGAGAACGATCAGGAGTACATTTCCGTTGAAAGTCGAGATGTGAAGAGTGTTGTAACCCTGGGCGTCAGTGATGAGAGGGTCTGCGCCGTGTTGAAGGAGGAGGTTGACGGTATAATAATGACATCGTTGAGCAGCCCATTGAAGAGGTGTAGCAACCGAGTCGCCGCCTTTTTTGTTGACTTCGGCGCCGTGTTCAATCAGGAACTTGCACATGGCATATTGGTTATTAATGGCAGCCCACTACATATGGTATGTCAGCCATACTAAATCATCCAGGAAATTACAGCAAAGTCCTCCAGGCGCAAACTTACGTGTAGGGGTGTAATGCCTTCATCATCGGTATAAGTCGCATCAAACTCCCCCGACTCAAACAGCTTCTCCATTGCTGGGACATCCCCTATTCTGGCCAACTGCATGATATCATTTTGCTGATTTTGTTCCTCGGTCGGTAGGCTACCCATCTCCATCTCGTTGTTCAACTTGGGTGCAGCTGCGCTTGCTTTGCTGGAAGGTCGATCGGTCGCTGGCTGGTTTTTGTTGCTAATGCTGAGATTGAGGCTGTAGATCACACCAGGAACGTTAGCTGGTAGGTCTCACTAGAATAAGCAGACCAAAAGACCAATGAAGTAGACATACATCTGTTGGTGCCGAGATTGATCTGACTTGGCCACGGGTCGCTCGCTAGAGCCATCCATGGCTTGGTTTTTGATTAACTTACAATGAATGTGATCGGCGTTCGAAAAGCCAGTTAGGAAAAAAACGTCAAGCAAAGAATAGAAAGCAAAAGATTGTCAATGAAGCGGACAGACAGATGGGATTTGAGATTGGAGCGTCCATGCAGGCAGTAGGAGGGTAACAGCTTCATTTACAACAGATCTTGGAAGGCGGTGGGCTTGATTAGGGGCAGAAAGACTCCAATCAGTGGCCCCGAATGGGCGGGTTCATCCAGTGAGTCCATGTGCCGCTGGATCCGCTGAGGACGGCTGTGCTGAGCCGTTACTGGGATGGGGTTAGTGCCGGGCATGTCAACTGGCTCCAAGATTACAAGGGTCTGTGGCTGAGCGTCGTAATTTTCGACAAAATTTGAACTGTTTCGTAAAATTCGATGTGTTTTGTTTATCATGGTTTGATGTTCTAGCTTAGACCAAGTGTATCGTATTGCGACTTGATATAAATCACAGATATTCTCTGCCGCGTAATCTAGAGCTACTTCATCTACATGACGTATGGAGATGTCGAGTCCGTCCGAGAATTTCAAGTCATGGGCGGTGCACTAAAGCCCCTTAACCCCCTACCACAGGGCTGTGGTGTGGCGTTTTCTCGTGGCGTTAGCGAGTTGTGGCGTACCACCGTTTGGAGCTTCTATGCTCAGCCGGCCAGCTTGTCCACAGCTTCATAAACTAACCACCACGCGATCATCATCAACCCCTCAGTTGCTCTGCAACAATTTCCCTTCCCGCTGAACCACCTTTGGTCGGGATACAGAGTCGCCAGAGATCAATACCCTTGGCCGAGTAACTCTGGAAACGTTCAGGCGCCTTCGGTGCCATATCTCCCACCATGGCGACCTTTACTGAGATATTCGAGGCCATCATGACGCCTTCCATCACTACCATCTTGGTCGGTATTCTCATCATCATTGGCGCTCCCATCATTCTTCACATCGTCCTCTCTTCTTCCTCAACATACACGACACCGCCGACTGTACTCCTCCTTGGACCTCCCAACGCCGGCAAGACCTCTCTCCTTACTCTCTACGAGCGCGGCTCTAGTGGCACCGAGACACACACGTCACAAGTATCCCAGTCTGTTGAGCTCAACGCTTCCAAGGATTCTGCCACCAAGACTTCGTACCGTAACCACGATGCTACGGATGGAACGTATACCAAGTTTCTACTTGTTGATACCCCTGGCCATGGCAAGCTGCGCAATCAGGCGATTAATAAGCTTACCAACACGGAGAAGCTCGCTGCTATTGTGTTTATGGTAGACGCCGGTGCGATTGGTGAGCAGGAAACACTCGCATCTACTGCCGCGTACCTCTACGATGTTCTGCTATACCTGCAGAAGCGCGCCACCACCAACGCCAAGGCAAAGACTTCAATTCCTCTTCTCGTCGCCGCCAATAAGATGGATCTGTTCACCGCACTCCCTTCGACCCTTGTTAAGTCCAGTCTCGAGGCCGAGCTTACGAGGATCCGTGCCTCTCGAAGCAAGGGATTGTTGGATTCTGGCGTTGGAAGTGATGAAATTGGTTCCGAGGATCAGGACTCCTGGCTAGGAGAATATGGCTCTCCCAAATTCACCTTTAGCCAACTACAAGAATTCGACATTGACGTCGAGGTCGTCCCTGGTAACGTCTCAGGAGATGGCCCAGGTGCGGACAAGTGGTGGTGGTGGATGGTGCAAAAGCTATGATCAAGAAATGAAAGAGGGAGATATTGAATGGGAATGTAATTAATTGGATTGATATCAATAGTATTAATGAGCAAGCAAATAATCCATGCTAGAAACTCCATTGTCATGCCCTGTAGATGTTGAGTCTACGCCCAAGATAAGTCCATTCTATCTAATCCCGTTACTCATTTCTCAAAATCGTCGCTTCTTTATCCTAGGAACGCCAGACATTAATGTCGTTGAAAACACGAGTACTCGTTCCAGCCTGATAAGGCTCAACATCTTTTTTAAATCTTTTTTTCACATCATTCACAGCCTCTTGTTGACCATCCAGGTGAGCAAGTCAACCTTGGTAACGATGGCAATAGGCTTGGAGAGCGACTTGGAGTCGCCGGTTCTCTCAGTAACAACAGCCGCACTGTTCCACTCAAAGAACTTGCTGAGTGTGCTGAGAGGGGTATCCATGGTAATCTCAACAAACTTCTGGCGCTTGCTGGCCTTGGAGTGGGAGTTGATCTGGCGAGGGTCGGTGACAATCTCATCGAGACGGGCAAAATCGAACATGACATCCTTGACGGGGCTCTGGGCGGTTGCGCGTCCTCGCGAGATGTAGCTTAGCAGATTGCCGAGGGTGACAAGACCAACAAGCTTGTTGCCAGAGGCGGAGAGGACAGGAAGCTGGTCAAAGCCCTTGTCGCGCATGGTCTCAATGGCCTCAGAGCAGGTAGCCGTAGCGCCAATGGATGTGACGGGCTTGAGACGAAGGGAGGCGACGGTAGCACCCTCATAAGGATCTGAGGTCTTGGTATCGCCGCTGTTTCCGATGAGGGTGGGCTCAATGCCTTTAACAGGGAGAAGGTTATTGGCGGCCAGCCAGTCATCATCGGCAAACTTGGAAAGGTAGCTTCGAATGCTGTCGGGGAGGATCACAACGACGACATCACCCTTCTTGAGGCTGTACTCTTTAACAGCGAGCAGCATAGCGGCCATGGCGGAACCGGAGCTACCACCGACGAGAAGACCCTCCTCAGCGATAAGCCTGCGAGCAAGGTAAAAAGACTGCTGGTCGTCGGTCTTGTACCACTTGTCAACAATCTCGCGGTCAAGAACGTCAGGGATGAAGTCGTAGCCAATACCCTCAACCTTGTAAGACTCGTTGATACGCTCGTTATTGAGAGATTCAGGCAGAGCCAGGATACTGCCATGAGGATCGGCGGCAATGACCTTGACATCCTTGTTGTGCTTCTTCAAGCCACGAGCCAGACCAGTGATTGTGCCTCCAGTTCCAGCACCGGCGACGATAGCATCGATCTTGCCACCAGTCTGCTCCCAGATCTCCTCCGCAGTACCGAATTCGTGAGCGAGGGGGTTGTTCTCGTTGCCGTACTGATCCAAGATGTGGGCGTTGGGAATCTCCTTCTCGAGACGGCGAGCGACACCAATGTGCGATTCGGGACTATCCCAGGCGGCCTGGGTGGGAGTACGGATGATAGTAGCACCAAGGGCACGAAGGACGGAAACCTTCTCGGCCGACATCTTTTCGGGGAGGGTGATGATGGTCTTGTAACCCTTGATGGCGCCGACAAGAGCGAGACCGATACCACTAAGATTTGTTAGTTGATGTTTATGATAATTCGTAGATCTGCGTGCACTTACGTATTTCCACTGGTAGGCTCAATAAGAGTGTCACCAGGCTTAATTCTTCCGCTCTTCTCAGCCTCCTCGATCATGCGCAGGGCAATTCTGTCCTTGACGCTACCGCCGGCGCTGAAAAGCTCAGTCTTGACGTAGACATCACACTCGATACCATAGGATTGGGGAATCTTGTTCAATCGTACGAGAGGCGTGTTGCCAATGAGTTCTGTGGCAGACTGAACGGTGGCCGCACGGGGCGGAATATGAGGGACCTGAGCAGCCATGATAGAGTATCTTGTGATCAAGAGAATGCAGAGTGGGATAAACAACGAAAGAAGGGAAAGGAAGGGAAAGGATTTAAAAATTAAGAAGACGGTGAAGCAAGTTTGAATTTATTTGCTAACACGAAACAGCAGAGCACGCCACGGCGGAGTCATGAAGAAATTCTTAGCATGAATCAGCTCAGAGTTGCTCTGGACTACAACTGGACTGGTTGACTGGCTTGGAAGATGGTGGGGCAAAAAAAAGAAGAAGACAAAGAAGAACTTCATTCTGCATTTTACCCCGCCAAATACCGAGACTATCCGTGAACCGGCTTAGTCACATGGGGCTTGAGATGCCGAATACACCGGACTGGCCGAGGACTGGTGGCGGTGCTTGTCCACTGAGATTGATGAGTGACAGGTGGTAAAGTGGATTTTCGGGGAGTTGAAATGGGTTCCCAAGGTGCTGTAGTCAAGTCAAACTCTTCCCATTGGAAGCTGGTGGTGATATTCTGAGCTCATCTTCCAGTCAATATCGTACATGTAGATTAGACACCTTGTTTCACATAAATGGAAGCAAATAGTCATGTACTCTTGAAGTATTTAAGGAGCCATGAACATGAACTTTCTGAATGCCTCCTCCAGGCTACATCTGGTCAGCAGTGTTGAAATTCACGGGAATGAAGTTTATCCTCTTCAACCTTACAAGAACCAGCCAAAGTATTTGGGAATATTTGGGAATATTTTGGGAGTACCAAGCTACTGTACTAGGTCATGATTATTGAATCCTATGACAGAATAACCTTCATCTTATCTCTTTAGTAGTCCATAATTCAAATGGCTGTTCAATTTGGTTATCCTCATGTCGACTTTTCCACTAGTCAGTGATAAGCATATCTGATAAGCCAACTACCACTACAACTGACAAGGCCCAATAAGCATAACTCGCCGCCATGATTTTACCTTCCCATCTTCATCATCGCTTGCCTCGTCGCCCACCCCATCAACTCGTATGTTGACCAAATCCTAACCAAGACATTGATTCACAGGCCTGCAACACCCAGCACATCGCCATACTCTATCTCATGACGAGAAACCTCATTTCAAAAGTTCTTGCATAACCGACAATAGTTCCCTGCTCCACTCGCCTCTATCTTTTCTTTCGTCTAGCTTCCGCCCTTCCCCTCCTCGTTCCAAGACCTATCACAACAGACCCATCACCCTGGACCTTGTCATGTCTATCTTCCTTCCATCATGATTTCTCATTCACCATGACTACACAAGTGACATGATGGCCATGTCGACGACAGACACTTCCTCTTTTTGGTCCTGCTTACTTTGATCTACCATGTCGCCAACCCCGCGTGCTCTTGGTCGTATTTTCAACAACCCTGTGTTGCCCAGCAAATAAAACATGTCCATTCTCGCGCCACGACATGGGATCTCTGTGAACCCGCCCGCTCGCCAAGACAGGAATTCTTGCGACCTGCCGTTTACGCTAGATCTACCGATAGGCCAAGTACCACGACGACTTGCCATTTCTGGTTAAACCTCTAACTCTCAATTGCTGTGTCCCTCTATCTCATCCGTTCCTGGGCTCATAGACGATCATCATACGCTGTGTTGATTGGGAAAGTCGATTGTCGGCCGACGACTTGGGTTGACAGATGCAGTGCCATTGATGTGGCAAGGGGCCGATGCTAGGAGCCATGGTCTTCTATATAAGAGAGCTGTGGTTGCCCTCAAGAACCGATTCCGGACTCTCACAGCAAGCTTCATCTCTTCAGTGTTGTGATCTGCTGCATCATGAAGCTTCTCGCCGGCCTTTTGTACGGAGCTCTGCTCCTCTCTGATGTCTCAGCCAAGAAGCTCACTGTGAGCCAGGTTGAGGGTGACATCAAGAAGGAGAAGTCAGTCAATCAAGCAGATGCCTTCAGCACATCATTTCTAACGTGGCTACAGACTCCGCCGAACCCTTGAGGACCTCAACAAGATCGCCAACGCGAACGGCGGTAACAGAGCCTTTGGTCTTCCTGGCTACAAGGCCTCTGTCAACTACATCCTTGACCAGGTCGAGGGCAAGTATGGCAAATACCTCGACACCTATGTCCAGCCCTTCAACCACACCTTTGAGCAGACCAGGGAAATCTCTGTTCGAGGCCCTGATGGCGAGGACGTTTACGTGATTTCTCTTATGTACAACGTTGCCACTCCCCTCCCTGATGGTGTGACTGCCCCCCTTGTCGCCTTGCCCATTGACGACGAGCGAGGCTCTGGTTGCTTCGAGGATCAGTGGGAAGGTTTCGATGCTAAGGACAAGCTTGTCCTCGTCAAGCGCGGTGTTTGCGCCATCTCTGAAAAGCTTCGCTTCGCCAAGCTTGCTGGTGCTCGAGGTGTTATCCTGGTTAACCAGGTGCCAGGAAAGACCATTACTGCCGCCACTCTCGAGGCTAAAAACATCAACGACATCGTGCCTGTCGGTGTCATCACTCTTGAGGATGGTACTGCCTGGAGAGAGCGTCTCGAGGCTGGAGAAGAACTTGAGGTTACTCTTCTCGTCGACTCTGTCTTTGAGTCCCGTGAGACTTGGAACGTCATCTCAGAGACCAAGGAGGGCGACCCCAACAACGTCGTCATGCTAGGTGCTCACCTTGACAGTGTCCAAGCTGGTCCCGGTATCAACGATGATGGTTCTGGCACTGCTGGTATTCTTGAGATTGCCAAGTCATTCACCAAGTACAAGGGCTACAAGAACAAGGTTCGATTTGCTTGGTGGGGTGCTGAGGAGTAAGTGGCTTTTGGCAGAAATACTTGCGCAGTAAATACTGACATTGATTCAGATCTGGCCTTGTTGGTTCCATCTACTACGGCTCTCAGTTGAGCGAGGAGGAGGCCGACAAGATTCGATTCTACTTCAACTACGACATGATCGGTTCTCCTAACCCTGGTTACTGGATTCAGGCCAACAATGACGCCGACAAGGTCGGCGGTCAGATTCTCTTTGACTGGCTCGTCAAGAAGGGCAAGAAGCCCGAGTGGACGTGAGTCTTGCTTGTCAGGATCCCATGTGTTGAAGTTCACATGACTAACACCCTTCAGTGAATTCGGATCCTCTTCCGACTACGTTGCTTTCGTCGAGCTCGGTATCCCATCCTCTGCCATCTTCACCGGTGCTAGCGACGTCCTCCCCAACGGTGTCGTCACTGACCCCTGCTACCATCTCGAATGCGACACCACCAGCAACATCAACTGGAGTGCTCTCCACCTCAACACAAAGACTGCCGGCCGTGCTGCTGCTCAATTTGCTCTCAGCCTCGATGGCGTTCCTCCTCGTTCCAAGACCAGCACCAACCCCAGCAGCAAGCGAGAGATTGCCGCCCGCTTTGCCAAGTGGGAGGGCACTAAGCGCATTGTCGAGAAGGCTCACAGCTGTGCTCACAACGAGGATAACGTTATCTAAGAGCTATTAGTGTTACGGTGTGTAAAGTACTTGATGGGATAAGCGATGGTGTTATGATGTGATGAAGTCCGAAAAGCTGTTGAACTATGTATATATACGAAAAACAGAGTATAAAATTGTACCTCCCAAAACCATGCTTGCAGATGCTGTTTCTCGCTCAGAATCATTTTCGCATATATGCTACAACGCTCAAAACAGTGATAACCTCCCACAATCATGTAGTTCATTCATTCATTCATTCATTCATTCATCCATTCAGCACTTCTTCGAAACACTCCTTTTCACACCATATGACGCACTCTGGGGTTTCGCGGGTTCGGGATGGGAAGCGCTCTATACGTCGGAAACTTTGGCGCCCCGGGAATCAACTCCCTCTCCCTTTCCCCTGAGATGTACACAGCCGGTGCCGGTCTCACATCCGCGTTTGGTACTGCCGGAACGCCCCTCGCGAACGGCGTCGGTACTGGTCGAACATATTCCCTCGGTCCTTGTGCGCTCACTGGTCTCGGACGCTTTGGTTTCCTCTTGGGTTTCGGTTCAACGTATACAACCCCGGGAGGTAAGGGCTCAGACCAGTTATCCGAACTGGCGTAACTACTTCTGTATCGCTGGTTGTCGATGCGTGTCACTGTTACGGTCCGGGGCCGAGGTTTACCACAGCAGCAGCAGATGACAATAGTGAGGAGGATGAAGACTCCTAGAACGGTGCCGACGATGATACCGATCTCGGTGTCCGTTAGACCAGCGTTGCTAGAGTGGTTGGAGGTTGTTGGTTCTTGTGGATTTTGACGAATATGTAAGATATTAGGAGCCATGATGGATATAATAAAAACACAAAGCGAAAAAAGAACGAGGATCAAATGAAGGTGAAATCAGTGGCTAAAATCAGCTGCAGAAGCCTCAAAGAATGAAACGATGTGGAAGAGAAGGACGGGAAGGAGAAGAAAGGGGAAATAGCCGTGTTATCATTCAATACAATCTTACTACTTGGGGAGGTAGGTATCCTCACCAGATCAATTAATGCATGTTACTTGGTAACTACTAGTGTAAGGGTGGCATCAGATGACTGCATTTTCTACTTTCATGTCATGTAAGTCCATCAACAAAAAACCAACACTTCCCCAAAACTATTTCCAAATTAGGAAACCCAGACAAGGAAAATGGGCTGCAACATTGATGAAGAATGACATGGGAGGGAGATGCAGCCCATAAAGTGGCAGTATTGGGGGAGGGTTTGTCATGATGTAGATAAGTGAGATATGCAGGGCTGACCAATGGTTGTGTGAGGGAGCCTGGAGGGCTGAATGGGAAGAACATAAGGTGCATTTGGATGGATGCCTTTTTTGAGGGGTTTTTTTTTAAACATGAGTGATTCGCCATGGAGGGTTGGTATGATGGTGTTTTGATGCTCTTGTGATTTAAAGACTGGTCGATATGTTTGTATAAGTAGTAAGGCAACTCTATGATGTAGCAATATCACATCATTGTGTGACCATTCTCTATTTCCAGCAAACTTCCATGTACTGTATCCTCATTCTCTACATCGCGTCTAGATATCCCGAGACATCGACATCCTGTCTTATGCCCGTCTGTACTCCGCCTTGTCCAGCAATGGGCTGTGCCGCAGACATGCAAAAGCGTCATCCCCCCATCATGACATTCGCCAGCATATACAGCAAAAAGTGGGATTTCATCGCAGTAGCGACTATGTTAGATCCTTGATTTTTCCTTTTTCTCATCATGCACAGCATGCTTGGACTTGGTGCTTTGCATATCTCAACCACTCAGAACCCTTTGTCTTTCTGGGACGGCTTACGTCCTCTTTGTAAGACAGACGATCGTTCGTAGACATCCACTGCAGTCGTATGTCTCCCAGAGATGTTCGTGCTTTCTGGTAACATCCCAGCCCTCGATGGTTTGGTCAAATTCAGCTGTGCCTGTTTCATCGTAATAACGCTCCATGATGACTTGGCGTAGTAAGGGTAGCTTCCCGCTGATAATCGTCTCGATAACCGCATTGTTGACAGCAGCGCACCGATTTCTGTAATAGCTCTCCCCATAGTGCCGCTCATCCCAGTGCAGACGCAGGGATTCGAGAGACGTTGGGAGTGCATCGACAAGTTTCAGTGCTACAGGTCGCCTCCCATCCTCTGATGAGTCCTCGTTGCAATCAAAGCTAGCGAGAAGATTTAACAGGAGGACCTTGAGATGCTTGAGGGACCGCATCTCTTTGAGGGACCCGATTGTGTCGTCGAAACCGCAGTCCTCTTCGAAACCGAGTGTATGAAGATCGAATTCGACCAGATTTCCACCAAGTTCTCGAAGGACATCGCCGCATGCCGCCAAGCTGATATGCCAATCATCAACATCATCATCAATATCACGAACATCCATTCGCCTTTGACAACCGGCCATCTGGAGTCGCAGGATACGCAGGTTCTTGCACCGAATGAGTATGTCTCTCACACCATCTTGTTCGAACAGACCCTCTTTTAGGTTGAGACACTGCAGATGGATGGGTTCGTCTGGGTACTTCATCTTGGTGTAGCTCTCTTCTAGCCAATTGCCTCCGTAGAGCTGTAAAGTCTTGAGAGTGGGATGGAGAAGAACCGGTTCAATCCTGTCGACAGGCGTGTTGTCGTCGCTGCCCATCGGTCTTATGCGTAGCTCTTGTAGGTTGGGAAGACCAAAGTTAGGATGTGGTATTGCCATTCTGCTAAGGTCCTGAGCATGTTGTTGCGACAGTCCCATTTTGTATTCTCTTGCTTCGTCATTCAAGTCACCAGTGTTCTTGACAAGTTTGTCCAGCAAATCCGGGCGCCCGCTCATATACCAGACGAGAAACCTGGATGGAAGATCAAACGTGATATCCAGCAGTCGCAGATTCGGCATCTGAAGTAAGGAGGTAACACTGAGTCCAAGTTGTTTCAAGCCAGACTGATACCCCTTTCTTAGGTCCTCAATCACATTCCGAAAGATGGGTTGCATGTCTTGAGAAGGCAAGAGGGCCTCCAGATCCTTCTTGACCCTGTCATTCTCAACTACCGAGCCTCTGTACTCGAAGGAAAATGTGCGTGCGTGTAGTCCTAGGTTGGTCAAGAGTATTAATGAACGAGCAAACTGCTCAAAGCGAGTTTCTTTTTCTTCGCGACCTTCGATGAATACAGTGCGGTAGAGCCAGGATCGCGCCAGGCGATGAAACCTTCTGCAGACGAGGGATAATGAATAGAGAGCATTGCTGAAGCTGTGGTCGACTCTGGTTCCGTATATCCACCATTGATCTCCAGGGGAACAAGCCTCGAGGTGTGAAAACACGGAGTGCAGGACTTCATCAGGAAGAGAGTTCATATTAAGACGTTGACGAGAAGAAATGCATGAACGAAGAAGAAATGAAGCGACCTTGAATGAGGAAGAAATAAATGTCAATGTAGCTATTTCCAGGTGGTGAGTCTAAAAGACATGATTTGGCTTCCTGGAAGCGTGTTATGACCATATTCACAGGGTCAATGCGACTTGAGGATGGATTTCAGCTTCACTGCCTAAATTGTCGTGCGGAGCTCACTCATCACCAGCCCTGCTAGAAATGATCAGTGGAGTGGCTCTGGCCAGTATATGTATATAATTAAAGGTAGTTAGTTATAGGCTTGTAGGGATGACATGGACAAGGGGTCATGTCCTCAACTCCTTACCCACGAAGGATTCAGTCTCAGGTTTTAGAATAGAAACCTGCTCTTTTCAAACCAAAGTGTCAGATTTTTTTATTTGGAACACGGTTTTATTTTTATGTACTATCTTGACCATCAACTAGCCTTGTGAGTGTCTGTCCATCCTTCAGCAGCCGCTTTTTGCAGATCGAGAACCTTGTAATCTGCCCCAAACCTATCAAGGGGATCATCTCCCCAAAATTCAGGCACAGTCTCTGGTCTCCATCTCCAGAATTGTGCAAGTCGTGGGTCCAGCTTGGTTTCCAGGCAATCCGAGATGAACCCTCCAATGGAAGGTATGTGGGCAAATCCGTGACCTGAATCCCCTGAAGCAATGACAAGGGAAGGATGGCGAGGGTGATAGGTGATTAAGAAAGCACGGTCTCTTGTATCAACACACCAGCAGATGCGAGCGTGAACGAGGGGTCTGTCGGCAAGGTGAGGCATTGTGTCTCTCAGAAACTGTCGAATTCTTCGTTCCGACTCAAGGGGAACTTCCTGCTTGGCGAATGGAACAGACACAGGATGACCGGAGCCAGGCTTCGTAACCCAGTTGCAGTATCCAGGATGCTCATCGCATATCTTGAGCTGGTGTAAATCCTCATCAGGCTCCATAAAGAAACCGCTCTCGACGTTGAAAAGCACCGGCAGGTTCTTGTAAAGCTTGGCTTCTTCAGGTGTCATCTGGATATGACCCAGGGTCCACGCAGTTGGACGAAGCTGATTCTCAAAATCAAGCAGCAAGTCGGCATTTGCACCAGCTGCTAGAATAGTACGTTCCGCCAGATGTTTGCTGCCATCAGCAGTTGTAGCACCCTGCACGTCGCCCTGCACGTCACCCTGATCATATAGTAGCGATACAACTTGGCCTTGGGGTGATCCAGTGATGAACTTGACACCAAGACGGTTTGCTTCAGTGAAAGCAGAGACCAAAGCTTTGCGAGCGTGAACCCAGCCTGCGCCTTTGGCTTTGTAAAAGCCTTTCCATCCCGGGAAGTCTCCTGTGAGAACGCCGTCAGGCATGGTACTTCGAAAGGCTTCTGCTGTCTCGAGCGGTGTATACTGGTCAATCTGGTCGCCGACTTCATCTTCTATGACATGTTTCAAGGCTTTAGGGGTTGAAGCGGCAACGATGAATCCGGTATCATGATAGTAGGGAGAAAATACAGGATCATTGATCCAGCCTTTGGTTGAGGCAGCAGCGATTATCTGGTTGAGGTCGGCCTCATCATCTTGAGACTCAGCTAATGCATGTCAGTCTTATTCAGCAAGAATAAACATAAGGAAAAAAAAAATACCTTGATCGGCGATTTTGTTGACATCATTTCCTGCTGCGATAGGAGAGGGGATATGGTGACCATCTAGCACGGTGATGCTAGTGTAGCCGCGACGGGCGAGGTGAAGTGCTGTAGAGCAACCCCATGTGCCGCCACCAACAATAAGTATGTGTGATTCTTTGCTTAGGGCGGCCGTCATTGTATTGATAGACAATAAAGAATACTGATCGTCGTCAACCCGGGTACCTTAGTAGTAATGTTGTGTCAAGTACTGTATCCCTATGCCATTGCGATCAAGGAACGATCAAGGATTAAATAGTAGAGCCAGCCAGCTTATACAGTAGGGTCAATGAATCGATACGTCTATACTGTATGTTACAAGTGCTGCAATTTGATTGAATCCGCGGCAGAATAAAAGCAGGTCCAGCCGATGGGACTATGCAGGGCATTGCAGGCTAGGGTAGACTAAGATGCAAGGTAATGAATGTAATCTGAGTGATGATCCTGGACAGAACAGGAGATGTCAATAATAACTGAAGCAGTTTTGAGAGAGAAAATGTATCGCCGTGATCAATGCCAAGATGGAAAAGTCAACAGAATGAATGAGTTGATCCTGTAATAATACTATCACAATGAAGATGATGACTTACAATCCAGCACAATCAACCAGCTCCAAAATCATCATGTGATCCTTCAGTGGGGATGTCGGTTTGGTCGGAACAAGCTGCATAGGTACAGTGGTTGTCTTGTTCTCCGCCTAAACAAACTCAAACACCTTATTTTCTGTTAGTCCCTTCATCCTTCGGGGCATCATCTCCACAATCACTCTCACCTCATCTATCATCACCCACCTATCTATCAAGAAACACCCTCCAATTCGATCCCCATCATCACTTCCTATGCCCCGTCGTCGTACCACCGATCCTCAGGGCCCCATACAGAGACGAACCCGCACCGGATGTCAAACATGCCGCTCCCGCAAAGTCAAGTGCGATGAGGCAAAGCCCCAATGTACGAACTGTCTCTCGCGTGGTCTGGCTTGTCGGAATAGTCTGCAGCTCAAGTGGGAAGCTGACTATGCGGCCCGGGGGTTGTCATTTGGGAGGGAGGGAGTTTGGTCTAAAGGAGTGACGTCTAGACCCGTGCTGGATAAACGAGGGTTCAAGACTTTGAGACTTCCTCTGATTCAAGCTCGTCATTTTATCAATCTTTCTTCCAACGATTTTGTAGATGATCCTCCATCTAGAATTGTTTATCATCCACATACGGGTTCTTTATTGTCAGAAGGGCTCAACACACCCTCTCCATTCTTTGCACCTCATCCTTCCTCCCTCATCACATCATCATCCCTCTCTCTCGACCCTAGACTTGATGGACTCGGAAATGGTCTTTTCGAGTATTATATACTGCGGCTCTGCCCCTTAACAACGCCCTCTTCACACGACACATCGCCATTCTCCAACTTGATTGCACCGCTTTTTGCATCTGGCGGCCAAGATTTCTTTCTCCTCTCTGTCCTAGCCTTTGCAGCTCGTCACCGATGTGCCACTGATCCAGAATGGTACCGTCCCGCCATGACTCTCAAGGGAAAGGCTCTTGCAGGCCTCAATCAAAGACTCAAATCACCAACCTTCATGATCGATGGCATATCTGACCCGCAGATTCCAGCTGCCATGATGTTTCTCTGTTTAGATGAGATCATGGAGAGCTGCGATCACCAGTGGGTCATACATTTACGGGCTAGCCAGGAGTTTATGCGAAAACGTCGCCAACTTCTTCCTTCGGGCTCCAACTCTGTCTCAAAAAGCAACAGTCTTTCTGGCTTTGCTGAACGGTTCTTTGCATTCCAGGATCTTATTAGCAGAACTGCTTGTGCAAATCCGCCCGTGTTTGGCATCGAATACTGGCAGAGTCCGGACCACGAGAGGGACGTCGATGCATGGATGGGATGTAGTCCAGCAATGGCATCTCTTATTTTCCGCATCACTGAACTGGCAGCTGCGTCGATGCGCAATGACTCTTCGGCCACCCGATTTGCTCGCGATTCTCTCCAACTTGAGCGAGAACTAGCCTCGCTCGATACAGGAACCGAGTTATCGCACGTCGACGATACGCTAAGGCAATGTGCTGAACTCAAGAAGGCGTCAGTAGAACTCTACTTTCTATGTCTTCTACGCAACGCCAACCCGAGTACACCCAGGGTTGCCTCGCTGGTTCATGAGATTCTACAATCAACGCACGAACTTGTCGAAAAAGGTTGTGTGGCAGGGGTTGTATTTCCTTTGTTCGTCGCCGCCGTGGAGCTAGACCCTCTCAACGACGACGATGCCTTTACCCATGTTAATGGTTCTAAAATGTCCGGGAGACGGCTGGTGATCGAGACTTTGCGGTCAATGCTAGGAACGTCGCTGGCGAACGTCGAGAGGACAAAGGAGGTTATAGCCAAGGTCTGGCGGGTCCGTGATCTGGAGGTGAATAGAGACAGAGTCAGTGGTTCTGGGGGGTTGAGTGACTGGTATACTTATGTAAAACCCTACAGTTTAAACATAAGTTTGGCGTGAAGGAGGAGCTGGCTTGACGAGAAATTTAACGAGACTCGAGTGATGGGAGATGATCATGATATAGATACTGCCTTGTTCATAAATAATGTATTTAAAAATTGCGATATTATAACCCTTACAATTATCAACACTTGCTGCTTGCCATACGTATTCTCCTACCTCAGCATCCCTCACCTCATACTATATATCCAATTTCATATCTCTATGCTGTAGACTATATAGCAGAAAAGAACCAAAACGATCAAAACAGTTCCAGTCGAAGAACATCCTACTTGCAAGTTACTAGCAGCCAGTAAACCCACCATCTCTAGTGAGTGCCTCGGCCGCCAACATCGTCACCACCCTTCTCATTGTCCGCCTTGATGACTTCGCGCGTTTTTCCCCACTTGAAATCATCAGAGTTGAAGAGAGAGTAGACTAGAATGATGATGTTCATGAACGGTGAAGTAAAGATGTGGATGAAGAAGCCCGCAAAGTATTGCAGTCGTTCGAGGTTGTTGCGTGGGAGCCAAAAGCCAATGCAGAAAGAGTACAACTGATGGGGTTTGGTTAGTATTCTTATTGATACGACGAGCGGGGATATATAAATAAGCAACAGAACTGTGAATGAGTGACTCACATAACGGAAGAATAGAACACATATAAGACCAAGGAATACAGGATCCTGCATCACTTCTTTACCTCTCTTCGCAAATACCATGATCAGCTCAACAAATGCTGCGATGATGAATGGTGTGATGGCCCATGTCACGACAGCAATTATACTCTGCAGCCTCTCGATGAGTATAATACCTGGTCGGAAAATCATGACAAACTCGTTCGAGATACTTCCCAGAGCCCACCGCTTCCTCTGAGATAAGAAGACTTTCCAGTCCTGAGGGACGATTGTCATGGCTTTGGCTCGGAGTGCTTGTGCTGTTTGGGCTGATGGATGGAGGCTGAAGATGATGGATGCGTGGATGCTGTCTTCTGAATAATTGCCCATGATATGCTGTGTCATGATGTCGTTGGGCTTGGGACAGTATCCGAAACGTTCGCGAAGGACAGCGTCACCAAAGGTCTGCTCATTGACGCGGATGAGTTGACAACAGCCCGGGAGACAGTTGACCTTGCCGGTGATGCGGGACTGGAACATGCGTCGGAGTCCTTGTGTCTGGGAGTACTCCACCGACTGATAAAGCGACCAGAATCCCCAGTTGTGACCGTCGAAGTCGACACAGACGTGGCCGCAGACGCCTACGACTTTGGGGTTCTTGCGGATCTCGCGTAGCATTTCCCATATGCAGTTCTCTTCAAAGACAGTATCCGCGTCCATTCCACATAGGTATGTGACATCGTCTAGACCAGCTTGCACGAAAAGGTTACCGATGTACTCGAAGAGATCGTTATTGAACATGGTAACAACGTTTTCAGAACGTTGCTTGAAATGGTAGAGAAAAGAGCGTGCAAAGCAGAGACTGTCTCGCTTTCCTTGGTTATAACGTTTCCCGACGAATACATAGGGCACTCCCTTGTAGTATCCTGTCTGGGTCTTAACTGGCATGAATAAGCCGTCTCGAGCGCGATAGCCATTCTCAAAATGTCGCGACGGACCAGGCTCCAGGATGTCCTCGAGAAGATACCCCTGAGTTGTCTTTGCCATGCCGGGACCGCGAACGTTACCATCTACAACAATGAAGATAACACGAGGATGGTTTTCGACGTTTTTCTGGGCGATCAGAGAGTCGAGAGATCTAGTCAGTTCCTCAAGCGTCTCGTTGTAGCAAGGTAGAAGCAAGACCATCTTCTCAGGCTCATCCGGGACGATCTCCTTTCGTCTCCAGCAGAAGCACAGAACATGCGTGATAAGGTAATGCGCAATGATGCAGAGACACATGAAAGATTGCAGCATGGTGTTGGAGCTTAAAAGGACGAGGAAGAAGTAGTAGACCTGGTAGTACTTGTATCCGACATAAATGAGAGCAGCGTTGAGCATGGCGAGGCCGAGAATGAGGCTCCATTTCTGAAGACGGAGCATGTTCTTGGACATCTTTTTGAGTTCTTCGTCAGAGTCCCAGCGTAGTTTGGCCTCTTCTTGTTGGATAGAAGAGGTGAACGAGAGATTGGACTCGAGACCTTGGGTTAGCCAAGAGGTGTGGGTGATGCCAGAACGGGGAGTTTGTGCGCCAGGGTGGAAGTTGCCGTTGATTCCCCTAATAACTGACTAGATACGAATGTTAATATCCGATGGATGTAGCTGTCGAGCAGGTCACTTACAGAGTCTCGGGATTCATCTTCAGGTCCACCTGGTCTCAGGGAGTATTGCGAGACCTGGTTGAAGGAGACCGGAGGATGAGACTCGATTCTGTCAGAGGAGCCTGAAGGGCCTGCTATAGTTGGTCGATTGACTCTCTCCAAAGACGAGGAAGAGGATCCCCTGGTGGATGTTGGTATCCGAGAAGCTGTCATGACGGTGATGTAGGCAACACAACAGCACCAAGTGATCAAAAGCAAACAGTAAAGCTCAGTATAATTGAACAAGAGAAGTTGACGTTGCGAAGTAAATGAGTGAAGATGAAAGAACCAGGATGTTACTGCACAGAAAGAGAAGCAGGAGATGGAAACAAAAAACGATTGAACAGCCTTGCAGCGATGTCAAGCCCAAAGCCAAGGAACAAGTAGCGAGTGGATAGAGTGAAGAGAAAAGAATACTAGAGAACAGGACAAGGCAGCGATGTTAAAAGGAGAGAAAGTGGCAAGTTGCAGTGGGAATATCGAGATGGACACCACACTCTTACTGTCGACAGCCGAAACAGCAACACCTTTCTTTTCCCTATGTGAGCTTAGATCACCTTGAATAACCTCACTTACGAATAAGCGATTTGATTACTGTAACTATACATGGATCTGAACTAGCGAGTCACGATCGCTGATCCAGACACGCTCCCTCCCTCTCTCTCCGATCTCCCCGTGCGTTAGTTGTGGAGGCGTAATATCTTTCTCGCACCCGTACCTGATAATGGTATGTAAGAGATCAAATACCACGCAATATTGGACGTTAGTGGCTAGAAGTAAAGGGGATGGCGGAAGAGGCGCTGAGGGTATGGGCCTCGGGTTGGGATGGAAGACGAACGTAACAAACGGGATCCTGGTAAAGCCTCTTGTCAGGAGTTGATGAAGTATGGAATGCGTGATGTTGATTAGATGATCTCGGGATGTATGGGGGGAAAGGATGGGTTGCATTGCACGGTATAGTCTGGTTGGGGGCAGAACGTCGTGTGGTGTGTAGATGAACGGCATTGGACTAGTTGAGGCATTCCATTCTATTTTCAGTTATGGCATAATCAAGTCCTTCCTTTCCGTTCAGCCCACGAGTTGTTTGAGGCATATAATTCTCTTCGTATACAAATCCATGTGAAGTAAAACCAGTATCCCTGAAATCCCCCCTCTCAGACTCTAATTACCAAGAAACAACCAACAAACACATCGTCTTACGTGTACAGACAGGCTTTTAGACAAGATAAATGACAAGAGGGAAACACGACAGTATGCTGACAAACAAGTCATATGTAAGGTCTTCCGTGTACGACGCTTCAAATCAAAACATCCCTATTCTGCCTCACTTTTCTTTCACAGACAGCGGGAGGGGATGATTGCGTGGTCATTAAGGGAAATGTTGTACAAGATCTAGACTATTCTGAGGGAGTTTGTGCGTGGATAGTTGGCCATACCCATGGTTTGCTGGAAGGGTTAATGGCCAGAGTGTTGATCATCTTCGACTTGTAGCTTCTATGCACTGACTATACTTAGAGCCTTTGCTGTGTTCATCTAGCAAGTCATTACGAAGATGAGTAACCGTAGAGCATGTTCCATGGTAGTTTCAACACCCGAAAATCGAGTCCGGTTTCCAAGGATAGCCTAGACACAGACGTCAATATGTATCCTTGTTCATCCCCAACCCAGTCAACCACTCATCTACACCCGTCAGCTTGTCACCAGTCCGGAACAAACAACAAGAATAGAATCACCCAGCCGGAACCTCTTAACGGGTTAGTACATCCAACCCCTTGACCGGATATCATTCACCGTATACTATATCCGTCTCCGGTTTGTCTTCCGGCACATACACAGCATAACAACACGCATAGACATGTCCTGTGTATACAAGTTTTCATTGGCACAGGCTTCAGGCTGAGGCCCGGTCGTATACCCGCATAAATAAAACAATATACCTGGTGGCATATACAAGGAAGTTGAACTCGAGCTTTTCCCCCGCGGCAGATACCCGCGTCTTGGCCCTAGATTCGGGATTGACAGTCACTAGCAGGGATCAAGGGTATTTGTAAGTAAATGTCAACAAGGAAAGATTTAACGAGAATTCCATGTCTTGGATAGATCCAGATCTCAACTTTAAATCAACTTCCCGCAATAAAAGAAAAAGCAACAAGCCCATGCGCTGACTTCGCCATCCCGTATCCCCCTTCCTCACACCTCCCTCCCCTCCTTTTCTGTGCTCTCACACAGAACGAAATGGTCTGTGCTAGTTCCGAGATACGAACGCGGTTACACAGAATCCGCATGGCCAAGGAAGGGCATGTGTGACAGGACGGGATTTCCAGTCCATTTCCCGGTTTAGGTGCACTCCCTGGACTCAATCCGTGTCACGTAACACGCCAGTGCTCGGGATTCGGGGCGCTTTCACGGTTTGCGGAAGAGTAATTAATGAGCCTAGTGAGAGAGTTGACAAGTAGCTCACTACGATGAACAATGTATGCGAAAGCAAGTTGAGAATAGTGATAACACGGTTGAGGATAATTACTAGTCGCGTGAAGGGAGAGTGTTTGAGTGTTGGTGAGTATGAGAACCAGTCTCGAGTCAGAATTCAACAACTATTACAAGACAATCAATATGTGTGTAGCGAGTAAATTTATTACCAAAAGAGTTATATCAAGAATAGAAAAGGTATAACGACATTTCTGCGCTCTGAAGGCCATTCCAAGTGAATCCCTTACTGGAACCCCATCACGATCCTCCATTACCAATGCCATTCCCTATACATACCATAGCCCTCACTCACAGCCCCTCTATACTAAGAAAAAAGTTTCGGTGACCAGAATTAATACCATGGAACCCTCCCGTCTTCTCTGAAGAGTGTGCAATCTCCAAGTTAGTCACAAAGCTACTACCGCTTAGTTGCAAATACCAAAGCCCTCCTGGCATCCACTACCACAGTGAGCATCACTATTACCACTTCCTCATGTTAACTCTCATTTCAGTCCAAGCATAAAGGAAACTTACCAGTAGCCGTATTGAGAACAACATGTCTTTGGTCCGTAGCCAGGGCACTTGGCCTTGAACTGAGGGCCACAGAGCCCGTTGGTAGAGACCTGAATGTTGCCCTTGGGAGGTGTGCAAGATCCAAAATCAGAGTCACAACCAGTACCGCAATAAGCCGGACTCGATCCACTGGCAGATGTTAGCTATCAAAGACGCTTATGTCAAAACGGCGTATACTTGCCAGAAGCCCCAGAAAGAGCAACAACCCCCAAATCGTGACCCCTCACAGGTATACCCAGTGTTACCACCGCATCGTTGGTTGGGAGAAATCTGAACATCAGTAGGCTTCGCAATCTTGGTCGTGGCTGCGGTGGTGCTGTAAGAGGAAGCCTTGGTCGTAGCAGTCGGCTTCTGGGTAGATGTGACATCGCGACTCCTGGGTGCTGAGCGATACCAGTTTTCTTCGGAGTCTCCCAGACACTCACCGACTGTGACCAGCTTGTAGCCACGGTCGAGTGCAGTGTCGATCATATGCGCAGTCAGGTTCTTGACTGTCTGCTCGTGTACGTCGTGAGCCAGAACAATGTACTTATTGTCAGCTGCAGGGGACGAAACCGCAGCATCAAACCTGTCTTTGGCCCTCTGAATGAGCTCCCGATTGGAATACTCAAAATCCTTGGTATCAACATTGCTGTTGACGACATGGTATCCCAGCTCTCTCATAAGGTCCAGGCACCCTGATTGCTCGTTACACTCAAGGTAAGGAGGCCTCATGTAGGTTGGGATCCAGCCAAAGATGTTGCGCAAGGCCATCTCGTTGAAGATCATCTCAGACCTCCGAACAGTGTTGTTGACCTCGTTCAAGTTGCGATGAGTCCATGTGTGGCTTGCTATGTGATGGCCTGCAGCATACATGCGACGAAGTATACTAGCCCACTCGTAGGACGAGTCATCAATGTGCCCCTTGCCGCGGTTGTTGCCTGCGACGAAGAAGGTTGCTTTGACGTCCTTTTCTTCCAGGACATCCAAGATGTCATTCGTCCAGACAAATGGGCCGTCATCAAAAGTGAGTGCTATCACACCAGGTCGTGTACAAGTCGTGATGATCTGGCCTGTATCGCTATTCGTAAGCTTAATACCTTCAGAGGTTGTACTGCATTAGCACAAAGGCGAAACGGGACATACCATAAGGCACATTTCCAAGGTCAGGGCGAGCGACGCCATCCGTGGATTCCCCAACGGGCCCGATACTGATGAACAATTAGCATTCCTTCAGGCATACTCTGTGACACTCTGATGGATCGGGATGGTTCCCCCAGAGCCGCAGGAACAGAGGAACCTACAAAGTATCACACGAATCGCTATACTCTAGCTGGCAGGACGAACCACCACAGAAGTCTGGTCCGACACCACAGAAGTTGGACTCTGAGCAGCATTGACCTCTGTTGCACGATCCGATGCCTGGACCGCAGTCTGCACGTTTTCGCAGTAGAGTATGTTTCCCCAAGAGCGATCCTTCGCCCACTAACGCTGGTCCAGCGAGGGCTAGACCGGCGTTGAGAGCTAGCATAACAATCGAAGTAGTTATGGTTGATTTCATGATGGATTGTGATCCTCCACTTGATGGAACGAAGAACGCAAGCAAGAGAGAAACTGGCAAGTTAAGACTTGGGCTACCAAAAGAGCGACAACAGAAACGAGTGTGGTTGAAGTAAAGCCCATTGAGTCGACCAGAGAGCGGAAGGAAAGTGTATTTACATAGCAGACCTCTACGCAGAACATATGAACACCAGATCAACCGCCACTAGGGGGTTTTCTGCAAATAGATTTGTCCATCCATGGCGCGGCCGCTGATACGAGGACTCAGGCCCTGGCCAAGACAATTCGTTGGGCTGAGGTTGTAGTATTCACGGAGGTAGTCAACTCACCGTGAGCTAGCAATATATTGTCAGCCATTGTCCAGCTCATGTGCCAGCCTTCTTTCTCTTCGTGCACTGTATGGATATCTGCGTTGGTTTAATGGTTTGCTTTGTTGCGTGTTCGCTCTGGTATACTTCCACTTCAATACTCAGCTGCGATAGAGACTCTCTCAGGTCGGAGCAGGGATGGGAGCTGACGCCATCAATGGAGAACAGTCAAAGGGCTTTGGTGATGGCTAATGCATCTCGTTGGCTCTGAGAAAAGGTACGAGACAATGTCCTGTGTCCGACATGTGCATCTCAAAGGGACGAGGGTTTAGGCACTCGAACATGCACCTCAAAGCTGTTTCTATCTATCTCGGTTCACTCAGCCATCTCATAAACCGGCTCAATACTCATGCAGACAATGCTAGCGGGTGTGGTTTTCCGCACCTGGCTGCATTGCACTCATAGACAGATGCAGAAACCTTGTTCTGCAGTCATGTTTTCTGCTGAGTGGATATTCAGAAGTAAGCAAGTTCGTATTCGTCCTGCATTTGAATCCCTGGTTGTTGGGAGCTTGTGTATCACAATGGACTATGGTCATTGCCCAATAGAACTTGGTGCAAGTCTGGAGATGCCCATCCAAGGGGGCGTTGCCATGAGCCGTGAGGACAGCACTGACATTGATAGGTTGAGATAGCCTTTGACAGGCCTGTGTATTACTCTTGTATATTGGACTTCCGAACCATCTGGCGTGCTAATAATTTGGGCTCGAGATGGTCCGAAAAAGCATAGACGCGGTAACTAGTCCATGAATGCAGCTGTGCGCCATGGTGAGACAAGGGCCTCTTGGATGTCATCCTTGCCGCTCCAAGCCAGGTACCAAATTGCAGTAAGCTTATTTATAGTCTCCGCGGGTGTTGTGTAGCCCTACACATATCAATAGTCTGGCTCTCGTTCTCGTATATTTGGTCGTTGCTCGCAACATGCATACCATCAGTAGTGGACCTGATCGTCTGGACGAGGGATCCTTGTCGAACAAGGTTATTCCCCAAATCCCTGTCGCAGATCCATGAGGGGAGATCTGTTGTTGAAAGAACCAAGGGCGCTGCCATCTGCCACGCCATGCACGCTATTTCTTAGCTGTACGGCGTTCAATCTCTCTCGTGTTAAAGCTTTCGGATATTGATGACAACTTGCCTTGCCTAGCCTTGCCTCAACCCGAGGCCCAGCCGTACGTTTCAGCTAGAAAGCATTTTCATTCTTGCATCTGGGACTCGCGGCAGGTCTTTGCTGTTCATCCAAGTTCCAGGACACGGCCCTGTCGCCTCGTGAAACAGCCCGAAATTACGGAGCCTCATGATGCAGGCACACAGTCCCACGCAAGATGCTGTACACTCTGAGCTCGATTGTGCCCGACGGAATATGACGATGAAGCAAACGTGAAGGTGAAAGAAACAAGACAACGCAGTATCGTCTTGTTCCTTGGTGAATACGAAGTGGCAATTCGTCGTTTCAAGTGACGCTATGGAACTTCGGTTCATGTCTTCCTCGCTTCCGATCGAGGTTCTCTTCTCCTAGTTGGAATTGTTTGGCTCTCTTCGTCTCAATGTTGCGGCAGTCGTCAGAACGCCGAAAATGTCAGAATTCTTCCAGCATAATCCAGGACCAATTACTTCTAGGACACCATATGCTCGATGCTGTTGGAAGCCGTTCAGGAAAGGAAGCCGACACGGATCAGTGAGGCGGGACGTTCCGGGCATATGTCACATCATACCAAGATCGAGAGGGAGGTTTCTCGATCTCCCTGATCTATAACTCTTTTTATCCGGTCGCTTCTTGAATATCTGATCTCGATTTCCCAGTAACTCCTTCTTTCCAAGTTCAAGCTTCAATCTTTGTTCATTCGTTAGCAGGCCTTTGTCAATCGTTATTACTATCATGGCTAAAATGTTTTCTTCAAGCTTCCTACCTCAAAGCCTCTCGCAGGTTACTCGTGGAGAGAATAACAAGTCATGGCTCTTCTCTGATCAGGGATACTACGATATCACTCCCCCAAGTGAAATCTCGGAACAGGAGGACATCTCTCTCCACGCCACAACGGACACGATCGACCGTCAAAAAGAGTCACTTGTTGCGGTTATTGGAGTTGGCTACGTCGGTGAACACCTTGTCGATGTTTTCTCCAAAGGGTACAACGTACTTGGCTACGATGTATCAGAAGTCCGAGTTCAATACTTGTCGCAGAAGCAGGCAGAAGGATGTAAAACACGGTTCACGTCCAAAGCGTCCGACTTGGCGGATGCTACTCATTTCCTCATCTCGGTGCCTACTCTGCTGCTGCCTGATAAGACCGTCGACTCGTCTTTCCTTAGGAGTGCGCTCAAGGTTGTCGACCAGTATGCTCGTCGAGGCTCAGTCGTCGTGATCGAAAGTTCCGTGGCCGTAGGCATGACACGAGATCTACTCGGACCATTGGCAAGAGAACGAGGATACTTTGCAGGCATGTCGCCCGAACGTGTGGACCCTGGCCGACTGGATCCCCCTGCTCACTCCATCCCAAAGATTGTTTCGGGTCTCGATGACATGGTACCTGGCTCCCTTGATGCCATCACCCGTCTGTACTCTGAGTGTTTTGACCAGGTGGTGCCCGTCTCCAGACCAGAGGTTGCCGAGATGATGAAGCTCTATGAAAACTGTCAGCGTATGGTTTGCATCGCCTACGCCAACGAAATGGCCGACGCATGTCAGGGACACAATATTGATCCCTACGAGGTCTGCCGCGCAGCTTCCACCAAGCCGTTTGGTTATCTTCCTTTCACTCCGGGCCTCGGGGTGGGAGGGCACTGCATCCCAGTCAATCCATGGTATCTCATTTCCAACAGTAGCTTCCCGCTACTGCAGGCAGCTGCCGACAAAATGCGTGCTCGTCCTGCGGAAATTGCATATCGTGTAGTTGAGCAATTAACTCTGCAAAAGCAAGATGAGATGCGACCACGTGTTCTCGTAGTTGGCATAGGCTTCAAACGGGGACAGTCCCATCTCGCCAACTCTCCCGGGCTTGAGTTAGCCAAGAGCTTGGTGTTGACAGGCAAGGCTGATGTCACCTGGGCTGATCCATTAGTGTCGCAAGAAGCAGTACCTCAGATCCCACGACTTCGTGAGAATGACTGGGCGATTGACTCACTTGAGGCAGGATTTGACGCGATCATTGTGGCCTTCCGCCAAGAGGGTCTGGATTTTGACATCTTGGACCGTGTTCGAGGTGTACAAATCGAGTGGTGGTGTGTTTAAGGGCAATTCCTGGATGATGTTGAGGTTGAGTTGCTTTGTACTTGGAGCTTCGTGTTGCCCTGTTTGTCACAACGGTGCGCGCCCCACAAGTGCAACTCCCAGCGCTTGCTCTCCGCATGCTAGGCACCCCATCACCTGATAAGGGGTACTTAAGTCTGACGTTGTTTTCGGTGCGGGAATAGTAATATATGTGATTTCTTGAAATTCTTGTTACTGCTCTTACTCAACCTCTTTCTTTCTTCTCTCATTATATAATTGTGAGGAATTACGGGGGCTCTGCAGTAAGACGAATGGTCAAAGTTGGGCGTAGGGTAGGAAGCATGTGTAGAAGAGATCATGTTAGGAATCTAAAAAGGAATGTATGTTGGATGTTACAAAGGAATCTGGTTTTTTTTTTTATCTGGACGTTATATACGCTTTCCATAAGATGCAATTTCTCTATAATGAAAGAGCAAATCAGTCTATGTGGTGTGAGTGATTGTTATGCATTTATACGATGAGCATTCATTCCATTCCTAAATTCATCATTATATATCCCCTGGAAAAATACAACTCATTATCATATCGCGCGGACAAAAAAACATTATACATTCCCCAACCACTCTACCCATCATGCGAGATGCGATAAATGTCGGGACAACTTCGTCGCCAAAAAAATCGAGCTTGATATTTGAGATAATATCTATTCGACCTTGGGCATGTCGAAGAGATCCTCAGGGTCTATACTTCAGTCAGTAAGCTGTTAATCTACCATGCTCCATCCAAACTTACCTCTACCCTCTTCGTTGAGGAACTTCTTGACATCTGAAACCTTGACATCAATCTGTTTGATGATGTCCTCTAGCTGGTCCTTGATCTTGTCGTTCTGTTCCGCAGTGGCCTTCAGTGCCCTCTTGGCCACATCGAATCTACTAACCTGATTGACAAGCATCATATCAAAAGGAGTAGTAGTGCTTCCCTCTTCCTTGTAACCCTCAACAGTCATTCGGTGAAGGTTGGGGCGACCAAAGATCAAGCCTTGCAATTCAGCAGCGTATCCATGATAGTTGAAGCAGATGGGTTTATCCTCGGTAAACATTTCCATGAATTCCGCGCGCGAGAGCGAATGCGGGTGACGGGACTCGGTGGCCAATACCATCAAGTCGGTAACGTTGATGACGCGCACGCGCAGATCAGGAGCCACGGATCGCAACAACTCGGCAGCCTTGACAACCTCAAAGGTCACCTCGACGCCAATACCGACGAGCACAACGTCAGGATCCTTTCCTCCGTCAGTAGATGCAAACTTCCAGATGGAAGCTCCCTTTCTGCAGTGTTCAGCAGCCTCCTCGGGAGACAGATAGACACCTGTTGGCTGCTTGGATCCGATCATCAAATTCACGTAATTCTTCGACTTCAGGCAGTGGTGAACAGTGCTGAGGAAGCAATTGGCATCAGGAGGTAGGTAAACTCGAGCTGCTTCAGCCTTGAGGTTGAGTACGGCACCAATGAAGGAAGGATTCTGGTGTGAGAAACCATTGTGCTCTTGTCTGGCCCATGTGCTTGTCTCGATGTAATTGATGGAGGAAAGGTCACCCCGCCAGCTGACTTCACGCGCAATCTTGTTGAATTTGGAGTACTGCACCATCATGGTGTGGATGATTCCCAAGAATGACTCGTAACTAGGGAACAAGGCAGTGCGCCCAGTTAGAGTGTAGCCCTTCTTTTGTCAGTATCTCGTCGAATAAGGTGCCCTCAGTGCAACACTCACCTGCATGAATCCCTGGCAGCAGTGCTCTGACAGAATCTCAATAACCCGGCCACCCTCGGCACGAGAGAACTCGTCCCACTGGAAGTTACGCCCCGTATGTTCAAAGACGGCGCTAAGTTTGTTGCTTTCCAACTCATCTGGAGAGAAGATGCGGAAACTCTTGGGATTATCGGTGCTGACCTTGTCGAGGAACTTACCCGTCAGCTGCATGCAACTGTTTTGCGTACCCTTATCCACAGAAAATTGTTCCCAATCAGGAAGATCAAGTGCCTTGTAAGGATCATAAGTCTGCTTCAGCTGGCCCAGTTTCTTGGTGTCCTTCTGAGGAATGATGTCTAAAATGCTCTGGTCCGGTTTGCCGCGCTTTAGATGCTTGCCAGGGTTATAACTCTGAAGCCATTCTTGAAGCATCTTGAGATGCTTTTCATCCTTGCCCGCACCGGGAACAGGGATTTGATGAGAATGAAACGAGCCCTCGATAAACTCCCCATCGACCTTCTTTGGACCCGTCCAACCCTTGGGGGTTCGAAGAACGATCATGGGGAAACGAGGCTTAACAATGGGTGTACCGTCACGGGCAGCCTTCTGAATTCTCTTGATTTCACTAACAGCCCATTCAAGAGCACTGGCGAGCTCGACGTCGATGTTGTCTATGTTCTCAACGATGGCGACCTGATAACCGTATCCACTGAAGAGGGAGACAATTTCCTTGTCATCCATGCATCCGTAGATCGTACGCTCACTAATCTTGAAGCCGTTGACATGAAGGATGGGGATAACAGCTCCAGACTCGGCTGGATCGATATACTTGATCGAATGCCATGCCCTAAGAAAATTAGATTCACCTATAATCTAATAGAGGAATATTTGACTTACGCAGCAGTTGGTCCACTCTCAGCTTCGCCATCACCAACAACGCAGGTAACAATCAAGTCTGGGTTGTCCATGACGGCACCGAATGATACGGCCAGAGCATAGCCCAACTCACCACCCTCATGGATTGAACCGGGGGTTTCAGAGTTGATGTGGCTTGAATAATGTTAGCAAAATGCGTAGATAGTCACTGAGATGGCTAACCTAGGGAATCCTCCTGGCACAGAGAAGCCTGTGATGAGGTTGTGCAGACCCCTTTGATCAACAGCATAACGATCAGGGAAGAACTTTTGCAGAGAGCCTTCAAGCCAGAGTGATGCCAGAGCAGCTGGAGCGCCATGGCCAGGACCTATCACGTAAATGATATCGAGGTCATGCTTGCGGATCAAGAAGTTGAGATGAGACCAGACGAGAATCAGACCAGGGCAGGTTCCCCAATGTCCTGATATGGTTAGTTTCTAGGCTATGGTTGAGACACACGAATCCAATATCCCTACCTAGCAGGCGTGGCTTGATATCCTCTAGCTTCAGATCTCTCTCGATCAAAACATTGTCCTTGAGGAAAATCATAGCTATGATAGGGTTAGCCTTTTGGGTGGTCCACGATGTGACAATCATGGGTAAGCTCACATCCAGCAATGTAGCATGCCGCCTGCTGGAAATCCTTCAATGACTGAGCATCCTTCTTGTCGAGTGAGATTTCCGATGGCCTCGCCTGAAGGTTAAGCACGGCGTTAGGAAGCTGGCTCTCCAGAGGGCCAGGATTTGGCCGATCAATCACTTCTCCAGGCATAATTCTGACGAGGGTGACAATGAACAGATGAAAACTATGTCTGGCAACGAAGAGACAAGGGTCTGGGTCAATTAATGAGTATTATAAAAGAGATTAGATTTATCATAGAACTCTGAGATGGGAAAGTTGAGAATGGATGGATATGAATAACTAATTGCCTGATGTTGTGCGATATTTGCTATCGAGTGACGATAAATTGCATAATGTGAAGCAAGTAAACAGACAAAGCAGGTACACAGGACGTTGTCATGATAGGTCGATGACGACGATGACGTCGTTCTTCAAAATCAGTAGCCCCACGTTTGGCGGGACATCGGCGGTTCTGATTGTTGAACAAATCAATAATTCCAAATACTTATCATGGCAATTTCTACGGCAGAGAAGAGAAAGATCAAATGAAATTTTCAGCTAAATAGGGCACCCGCTCGAGATGAAGCGATCTTATCTTATAACCCGATCATAGGTCATGTGGAAGCTCGAGCATATGGTAGTGAGCAATGGGTTATTGTTCTCATGATGACGCTTGGTGTCATGACCCAATGGGAGAAGGAGCGACAAACAAAAAGCCAAGACTGGGAGCTTTGACCTAGCTCAAACGTTGAGATGGGGAAGGAACAAACGACTATTTCCACGGCAATCGTCTCGGTTGTCATTTTTGACCATTCTACTGTACATTTGACAGAGAGAGAACGACAACCACCACGGGGCAAGGTCATCAAGATCGAAAGCAGCAATAATTTAGAATTGATGTGGGGAATGGCCCATCGAGATTCGGAGATATTCATTACAAAAACACATCGACCGATTCGCTATCTTCCCCTGTTATTGTCACTAACATGGTTGCGGCTCGTGTAGCGCTACGGTAGAGTGGGGGGAGATTCCGGAGTACGACTCCTCCAATACAAATTCCCGATTTTCAACTGCAACCAATCTTCAACCACCATCTCAAGTCAATTACATCAGAATTTCGCAACATTCCAAACTTCTCAACAAGATCGCAAATACCGACAGCTACCAAACATGGCACTAGACCGACAAAAGAAGCTGTTGCAATCCACTAAACCAGCAGGACGCGTCTGCAATTGGTAACAACAACTCTTGCAAGTATCGATCCAGCCATGTCTGTGCCATTTCTGCTGACAAGCTCCCGTTTGTTGACTTGTGATGGCCACCATTGTCAATGGATACATACACGGGCTGCAAACCCGTTTCGGAATTGTGGCCTACCCATCTTGACATGTTCATCTGTTACTTTCCCCGCCTACCAAGTTTCCATGCGATACAGCAGCACGTGTCCTTGACGTAACCGCATCTTAGTCCCAGTCTTCATGAGGAATCATTTCTCCTGGGCCATTCTATAAGTCTGCTTGGCTGCCACACCTATGCTCTGATTTAAAAGGGTGTCAAACCACTGGTCTGTTTTTCTTTCAAAGTCAACAACCTTTAACCATCCTCTTCGATTAAAGACATGGCCGAGAAGATCCCTGATACTATCAGACACGCAGTTATGGGTGAAAAGTACGACAAGCACGCGCAGCTCGCTGCCAACATCGTCGAGCCTACTACATCCTCAAGAATCACCTCCGATTGGGGCACCAAGCAGTCAAACACAGATGACTGGCTCAAGATCAACAGCCAGGATCATACCGGTCCCATGCTGCTAGAGGATAGCTTTGGCCGTGAGAAGGTGTGTAACCTAGCTCTTTGATTTCTGACAACCAACGTTTCACAGATGCTAACAACAACAGATCCATCGCTTCGACCACGAGCGAATCCCTGAGCGTGTCGTTCACGCTCGAGGTGCTGGAGCTTTTGGTAAATTCAAGCTATTTGAGTCCGCCGAGGATGTCACCAGCGCTGGCGTTCTTACCGACACCTCTCGAGAGACTCCTGTCTTTGTCCGGTTCTCCACCGTCCTTGGTAGCCGAGGCTCTGCAGACACCGTCCGTGATGTTCGTGGTTTTGCCATCAAGTTCTACACCCAGGAGGGTAACTGGGATCTTGTTGGAAACAACATCCCCGTTTTCTTCATCCAGGATGCCATGAAATTCCCCGACATGGTTCACGCCGGCAAGCCTGAACCTCACAACGAGGTCCCACAGGCCCAGTCCGCTCACAACAACTTCTGGGACTTTGTCTTCATGCACTCTGAGGCCACTCACATGTTCATGTGGACAATGTCTGACCGTGCCATCCCTCGATCATACCGTATGATGCAGGGTTTCGGTGTCAACACATACACCCTCATCAACGCCAAGGGCGAGCGATCTTTCGTCAAGTTCCACTGGACCCCCGAGCTTGGTGTCCACTCGCTTGTTTGGGACGAGGCTTTGAAGCTTGCTGGTCAAGACCCCGATTTCCATCGCAAGGATCTCATGGAAGCCATTGACAACGGCGCCTACCCCAAGTGGAAGTTTGGCATCCAGGTCCTCCCCGAGTCCCGCGAGCACGAGTTCGACTTCGATATCCTCGACGCCACCAAGGTCTGGCCAGAGGAGCTTGTTCCTATCCGATACATCGGTGAGCTCGAGCTCAACCGCAACGTCGACGAGTACTTCACTCAGACCGAGCAGGTCGCTTTCTGCACCAGCCACATCGTACCAGGTATTGGCTTCTCCGATGATCCTCTCCTTCAGGGTCGTAACTTCTCCTACCAGGACACCCAGCTCAGCCGCCTGGGAATCAACTGGGAGGAGCTTCCTATCAACAGACCCGTGTGTCCTGTCATGAACTTCAACCGTGACGGTGCCATGCGACACACAATTTCCCGCGGCAAGGTCAACTATTGGCCCAATCGATTCGAGGCCCAGCCTCCTGCTTCGAAGGAGGAGGGCGGCTACGTCGACTATGCTCAGAAGCTTCAGGGTATCAAGGAGCGTGCCAAGAACCCCAAGTTCAAGGAGCACGTCGCCCAGGCCCAACTCTTCTACAACTCCCTTTCCGAGCCTGAGAAGGCTCACTTGCAGTCTGCTTTCTCCTTCGAGCTCGATCACTGTGACGAGCCCATTGTGTACGAGCGTCTGACCAAGCGACTGGGAGACATCGATATTGAGCTCGCAAAGACTATCGCTGAAATGGTTGGTGGAGAGAAGCCTGAGGGAGGCCGACCTAACCAGGGCAAGAAGTCCAAGGGTCTCAGCCAGATGGACTACCTCCCCGAGAAGCCTACTATTGCTTCTCGCCGCATCGGTATCATCATCGCCGATGGTTATGACCCCGTGGCCTTCAACGCCATGTATGGCGCCGTCAAGGCCCAGCAGGCCATTCCCCTGATCCTCGCCCCCCGACGATCAGCCATCTTCTCTGCCAACGAGGACTCCTCCAAGGACAAGGGCATTGTTCCCGACCACCACCTCGAGGGCCAGCGAAGCACCATGTTCGACGCCCTTTTCATTCCTGGAGGTGAGAAGGCTATCCAGACCCTTTCCAAGAACGGCCGTGCTATCCACTACATCTGCGAGGCTTTCGGTCACCTTAAGGTCATCGGTGGCACCGGTGAGGCTGTCCAGTTCATCAACAAGGCTATTCAGCTCAACGAGGTCAGCCTGTCCTCGGACGACAGCAGCGATGTTGTTGAGAGCTACGGTGTTGTGACGCTCAAGAACGTTAAGCCCGAGAGTCTCAAAGAGGTTGTGGATGTTGCCAAGAATGCAAAGGGATTTTTGGAGCAGTTCATCTACCAGCTTAGCCAGCACAGAAACTGGCAGCGTGAGCTTGATGGCTTGAGCACGATGGTGGCATACTAAGCAAATTTTCTTATCTTTTATCATACCATAGCTTGTTACGATTAGCCTTTATGTAGTAATGACGATTTCAATTAATTCTCAATAACTAAAACACTCCCAAGTTTGAAAAGAACAGCTGGTGTGATTGATATCAGTGACCATGCAAACCAATCTCATAGCTGAACCAATGTAAATCTACATCCTGGCAAAAGGAATCAATTTAAGTATCCCTGTCCCTCGTCGCCAACCTATTGCTTGGTAACCGGAGACTCGCCATTCCCATACTGCACCTGCTGGAAGTGCACCTCATCATTGGTGACGAACGACCAAACGCTACCTGTGGGAGAACTCTTTGTTGACAGGAGAGACCAGTCATTAGCAGGCTCTGGATTGTTGTTGAATTTCAGGCTCACGTTCTTCATATTCATGATGGCCTTGTCTGTTGCATCCTGGACCGGGTCATAGGAGCCGTCAGAAGGTGCTTTATCATGTTCCTTGTCAAGACCCTTCGTTTCGTCTCTGCCTTTGTCAAATGCTTGCTTTCGTCCCTCGTCATGGTCGAGAGGCTCTGCATTTCCCCTCTGTTTGTCGACAATGCTTGATTTACTTGCCTCAATAGCTACCGTTTGCAGAGGAGTGTCGGCATGGTTCTTCATTTGGTGGGCTGGTGCTTTTGTGCTAGGGAATCTCTTTACAGGGAGATTTCCGTAGTGCTCATCGTTGAACATCTGCTCTGGAACAGCCAGTCTCCTGTTGATGGCCAACTTGGCCGTGGCCATAGCATATTGAGCCCCAATATGAATCCATTGAGCGTAGATACGATCAGGGATCTTTTTGTAAGCAGAGGTCCAGCCTAGAGTGCAAGGTCCTTCAAAAGCGACGACGACGCCAGCAAAGCGCAGCACAATGGCGTTCATGACCATACGGGCCATGAAACCATTGGCACTGCCAAAGAAGTCCTTGTTCCACATACGGAGACCATACGAGGCAGCCAGCGAAAATGGATTCAGTTCGTTGCGGTTGGCGGAGAAGTTGAAATCATACGTGAAATCATCGCAGAACTGGCGCAGTTCCTGGAAATTCCAGTCCAAGGTGGACAGGTGTTCCTTGGTTGGGACATCGAAGATGGACACTTCATCATCCAGAAACGGAACGTCGTGACAGAGAATGTAATGAGTGTGCATAAGCATCTCGGTAGTAAAGAAATTCGTGCCAGCAAATGATTCCATGAGATAGTCAAAGGCCGGCATGTGTTGTCGAACTTGACGAGCACCATTCAGCAAGTGCTTTACAGGATAGCAGAGGAGTTCGCGGTCCCAACGAGCTAGCTGGTGTATGAATGGGGTTCCCAGATGCAACTCGTCCAACTTGAAGGATGGGACGTACTCATTGTCGGCAATCATTCTGCAGATACGCCAGGTAGAAGCTCGACTGACGGTGAGACCAGTGCCTTCGAGTTTATGGCTTGAGTAGATGAAATGTTCGGTAAGTGTTTTGTGGATGTCAACGATGGATCGCTGGAGTCTCGGATCGGCTGACGCTTGCTCCATGCGGTTTGCATGGTCTTGAAGCATGTCCTTGAGAGGTGGTTGATACATGATGCTGGATGCGGATCGACGACGTATGGTGTCGACCAGGGAGGATGACGTATAGTCCGAGGAGAAGACCAAAAGAACTGAAGTGTGTGACTGAAATATTGACGGGAGTAGATTCGTTTAAAAGTTTCTCTTCGGAGACGGAAGAGAAAAGATCTGTGGAGGAAAGGAAGAGGGGCGGAGAAGACATGCGAAGACGAAAGCCAAAGGGATAATCAAAGTTCATTGCGACTTACATTTTCCCCATCATACCAGCATTAGCAAATCTTTTCGATTAAGGATACATATAGTATGCATCGCTGAACTTCAAAGTGCGTCTTTTGTGGTCTTGCAAAGCTTGTTGCTGTCATAGTATATTATCATACTCGCTGATATCCCTCAAATATTGATGAGAGACGGAGTAGATACAACGATGAACAAAAAGATGTTACTAGAGTAAATACCAAAAGTCCGGTGTTATATCGATAAATTAGCCTCACAACCGTAGATCCGTGCCTGGTCGATGAAGAAGATCTGGCTTCAAGTTTTCATGCCAATGGTCATGAAGCAGCCTACATGCAAGCGACGACATAATCATTATTAGCCGCAGCTGCATCACTGCACACCAGAAGTTTGATTAATTTCACGACTATTCCCGCTTTCATGCTAAGCACTGACAGTGAAAAGCTATCTATGATCGGTGTTTGCGGCCCCATATTCGTATACACCTTTCTTTACCCAAACACCAGAGGCGATTCACAGCATTCACATGCCACTGAAACGTATCACCACCATCTTGTGTTTTTTCTAGAGGGCTTTTGGACGGCATGTGCAAACAGTTTTCTGATATTGACAAGTCAGAAAATGCCAGCGTTACAGTGTTGTGTAACACAAACAGATGGTTCCCAGTATATAACATGGCCCTTACTCTATTGTAGAGAATCTTTTGCATCAACTCTCTCATATCAACGTTTTCGAAAATGGGTCAAGGCTACAGTTCTCCGCTTCAAACTTGTCTCGATTCCTTATGTGCTGGAAGAAGCTCCTGTGTTGTTTACGCGCACGAACCCCAGATTGCTTGGTGGGCTACACCGTTTAATCTCGAATATCCTGTCGTCCCTGCTGCTGTGTTGCGTCCAGATAACGCGGAGGATATATCTGAGGCTGTAAAGTGTGCCAAAGAGAATGGATATAAAGTACAGGCGAGGTCGGGAGGGCATTCTTTCGGGTGAGTTTATTCATTGCGTTCTGTACTTTGCAAACTGACACGATAAGAAACTTTGGGTTAGGCGGTGTTGATGGTGCTGTCATGCTGGATCTGAGAAACCTCAAGGGGTTTAATATTGATAGGAGTGGCACTGTGGTTCGTGTCGGAGCTGGCATGAGTCTAGGAGAACTTGACGTGTACCTACACGATAACGGCCGGGCCATCGCTCACGGAACATGTCCTGGTGTTGGTATCGGAGGACACGCCACAGTTGTAAGTATTTTGCCCAGCATCTACATAACCACTTACACAAGTCATCTAGGGCGGTCTCGGTCCTATGTCTAGGATGTGGGGGAATACCCTCGATCATGTTATCGAAGTTGAGGTCGTAACTTCCAACGGCGACATCAAAAGAGCCAGTGAATCCGAGAATCCCGATCTCTTCTGGGCTATCCGGGGCGCCGGGGCAAGTTTCGGCATCGTCACGAATTTCATTCTGAAGACACATCCTGAACCGGACAATGTGACGCAGTACAGTTACAGCTTCTCTCATGGATCATCTATCGAGATGGCAATGCTGTACAAGAGCTGGCAGGGTCTTGTGGCCGGAGGTCTGGACAGACGGTTCTCGACGATATTTCTGGTGCAGCCTTTTGGGGTGGTGATTTCAGGGACTTTTTACGGAACAGTTGATGAGTATCGGGATTCAGGGATCTTGGATAGATTGCCTGGAGGGAACAAAACTGATGATGCGGTTCTGGTGATGGATTGGATGGGTCATTTGGTTCATGAGGCAGAAGCTGGTGGGTTGGCTGTGAGCAGCATCCCGAATGCATTCCACAGTAAATCTCTGGCATTTCGACAGCAGGACCTCCTGGACGACAAGACCATCACAAGATTATTCAAATACCTCGAAGAAGCTCGCAACGGATCACTTCTCTGGACCGTCATGTTCAACTCTGAAGGCGGCATCATCAACGACACACCGATGAACGCAACAGCCTACCCGCACCGCGACAAGGTTATCATGTATCAATCCTACGGTCTCGGTCTCCCACTCAACAAAGTCAGCGACGAAACACGAAGCATCATCAACACCGTCCACGATATAATTCTCTCCTCAGGCCTGACGACAAAATCGACGTATGCGGGATACATTGACAGACAGGTCGACCGTCAAGCCGCGCAGGAATTATACTGGGGAGGGAATCTAGAGCAGCTGAAGGCGGTCAAGAAAGTGTGGGATCCAGAAGATGTGTTTTCCAATCCACAAGGGGTAGAGCCAGAAATGGGAGAAAGTCACAGGATGCTCCTTGAACAATGGGACTAAGAATTTGTCACCCGGCTCCGAAAAGGTGTTGTCTGAGGTCCGATAAATGCCGGGCCTGTGGAGCCGATCAAGGCCGGGAATGCCGAGATGGGAAAAGCTCATGGGGACAGCACAGCGAGGAGAAGAAGAAGAAGAAGAAGAAGAAGAAAAACAAAAATGGAATTCCAGGTCAGGGGCGGGAACGTACATGATGGCATGTAGTGAACAGACGCTGGCAATTTCTCTTATCAATGAATAGTCCGTGTGTAGTTCGTATCATACCAACGAACCCCTCCCCCGCATCCCATGACATGCTAAAAAGATCAGGCGGGGCCACCCTTTTGTACGCCCTGGCAAAGAGTGACAAGATATAGGGCGTGATGGTCTTGTTCTTGTCTTGCAGGATGCTGAGATTGCGATTTATCATTCAAGTATCTTTGTACAGTATCGTCTCGCTACCGTGGTAGATCTTGTAGCCTCTCACAACAGACAAAGGCTCCTACATCATTCCCATCTATACATCATCCCGAGAGCTTCTTAGAGAATAAAGAACATCGAACAACAGATCTCATATCCATCTTATTCCCAGCCCCTCCAGCTAAAACATCACCCCCCTTGTCAAAAGCGCCCTAGCTCACTCCCCTCCCCGCAATGTTGTCTCCTAATCTCAGATATCTCAAGAGAACCAAAACGTAAAATGAGCATGCCCACCTCGTGATCCCTACGGCCATTCACGGCATAACGTTGTTGAAACAAGATATAAACCGCCAATCTGAAGGTATTAAGCAAGCAGCTAACTCACCGAGTACCGGACTTTTAGATACATGGCACCCTTTCATACAGAGATAGTAGACTAGACTAGACACCTTGTTGACATTTCCCCGCATGAAGGAGGCGGTGGAGAACAAAGACACTCATGTCATGGATGTCAAGAACATGATGGCTAGTCTAGTGCGGAATCGCTGAGAAACAAAACCCGACCATGGGAAGCATATTTCATTCTACTCATGTTCCTACCTATTCTTCTCCTTTCACCTTTTTTTCTTGACCTCAATTATACCCCCATTGACCTCATATAACTGCCATACTGACTGCCGTTGACAAAAATCAGGCAGTGAACAGTTTCTGATAGACTGGCCTATTAGGTAAGGTAATTCAATTCATTGTCTTTTCCTTCTTTTGCTTATTGGAATTCTCATCATGATGTTCAAACACTTGTCATGACTCCTATCACCATATTTACACTCGTATTGACCATCCCTCATCATTTTCTTACCTTCCTATCCCAACCGCTTACCACAGCTTCTATCGTGTCAATGCAACGTCAACATCCCCGCCTCCATCCTACGTAGTCTTCGGCTCACTCCCGTCCTATCTCCCGTATCTCTTCCACATCCGAACCCCTCATGTCCCACCGTCAATCATCTCCCTTAACTGACCATGCCGACTAGATATCCCCCAACCATGGTTCTTGTCCATCGCTCCAGATTGGTTTCTCCCCTCCTGGCGAGATGTCGATCTGGTTTCTCTGCCAATGCTGTCCCCACTGTCCGTGGTTATAACAAAGCTGCAATCACGACTCGTGGAAACCGACTCGTTTCATCATCATCGTATCTGACGACCAAAGATAGACAACGCTCTACAGCTTCAACAGCTCTTCACCATACTTTACCCAGAGAACTTACTTCTCGACCATACTCCACTGCTAGCTCCGAGATGTACACGGCATCGTTTGCATTTTTCGAGGCGATATGGGAGGCTGGTATCACCCATTGCTTTGTGAACCTGGGTTCAGACCATCCCAGCATCATTGAAGCTATGGTGAAAGGTCAGAGGGAAGCCAAGGGCAAATTTCCTCGCATCATCACATGCCCCAATGAGGTACGCTGCAAAACTGTTTGATGCCATCACCACCACCAGGAGGTCGACTGACACAAGTTTTGTCATAACAGATGGTTGCCATGTCTATGGCTGACGGTTACGCTCGGCTTACCGGTCAACCCCAATGTGTGATTGTCCACGTAGATGTTGGTACACAAGGTCTTGGAGCAGCCGTTCACAATGCATCAACAGGTCGTGCTCCCGTGCTTGTGTTTGCCGGTTTATCGCCCTTCACTCAGGAGGGCGAACTACGCGGCAGTCGTACAGAGTACATCCACTGGATTCAGGATGTCCCTGACCAGAAACAGATCCTTTCACAGTATTGCAGGTACTCTGCTGAGATCAAGACTGGCACCAATGTCAAGCAAATGGTCAACCGAGCACTCCAGTTCGCCACATCTGACCCTCAAGGACCTGTTTACCTTTGTGGCGCTCGAGAGGTTATGGAGGCTGACATCTCCCCTTACTCGCTTAAGCAGGAACATTGGAACCCGGTTGAGCTCGGTGCGCTCCCCAAGAGTGCTGTTGACAAGATTGCAGGGGCTCTGGCAGACGCAAAGGAACCTTTGATCATCACCGGGTATGGTGGACGAAATCACAAGGTTCCTGGTGCCCTTGTAGAGCTGGCAGACAAGGTCAAGGGGCTTCGAGTGTTGGACACTGGCGGTAGTGACATGTGTTTCCCTGCGGATCACCCTGCATGGCTTGGTCTCCGATTCGGAAACGACCAAGCCATCAGAACTGCCGACACGATTCTCATCTTGGACTGTGATGTGCCCTGGATCCAGACACAATGCAAACCACGAGAGGATGCCAAGATCTTCCACATTGATGTAGACCCTCTAAAGCAGCAGATGCCCGTTCATTATATGCAGTCCGATGCCCGATACCGGGCTGACGCGCTTGCATCACTCGAACAGCTCAACGAGGCCCTCGGCAAGGAGAACCTGTCAAGTAAACTTGCAGCAAATGCTAAGGAGGCCGAGGAAAAGCGCAACAGCAGCTTCCAGGACAAGTTGGCAACCATCAGCAAAGCGTCTGAGCCCCTGGAAGATGGGAGCTTCGGCACTGGTCACCTGAGCAGGAAGCTTCGGGAGCTGTGCCCCGATGACACTCTGTGGGCAATCGAGGCCGTGACCAACACTCAATTCGTGCATGACAATCTGCAACCCAAGCATCCCGGTTCATGGATCAACTGCGGAGGTGGCGGTCTTGGCTGGTCTGGTGGTGGTGCTTTGGGCATGAAACTGGCGACTGATGTTGAAAAAGGCGGCAGCAACAAGGGCAAGTTTGTGGTTCAGATTGTGGGAGACGGCACCTATCTCTTTACTGTTCCTGGAAGCGTGTATTGGGTGTCGAAGCGATACGACATTCCCGTATTGACGATTGTGCTCAACAACAAGGGTAAGTCTGGAAACGCTCGTGGTCAATCAACGCAGCTAACATGTCACCAGGATGGAACGCTCCTCGTAGGTCTCTGCTTCTTGTCCACCCTGACGGCCTAGGCTCCAAGGCGACAAACGAAGAGATCAACATCTCGTTCGACCCTGTACCGGACTATGCTGGCATCGCCAAGGCGGCTGCAGGCGGAGATATCCATGCCTTCAAGGTGGAGGGGGCGGCTGAACTTGAGAGTGTTCTCAAGGATGCGATTGCCAAGGTACAGGCCGGCCAGACGGCGGTTGTAGACTGCGTGGTTGCGCCAGGCTGCTAAAGGTCAAATTAATGAATCATGATATTAATAAGATGAATTGTGACGAGAAAATTCCAGTTCTTCATGGATGAGTGAGTGGTTTGATCGACTATTGATGTGAGCGTGTGTGTGTATGCGTGTGTACAAGCAAGTGGCCATTTGAGGTGCATGAGTGGTGGTGTGAGCATACGACATGATAGTTATGCACGGGCTACAAAATGAAAGTGTATACATCATCTGTTCAGGCAACATGAGATGGAAATGCGTGTTCAATGCGTGGAATTGCGTTTGAGACAAATCAACAAAAGAAAGATAAGAAAATAGGGTGAACGACCAACCCACCTTTACAGCTCACAGTCACAGATGATCTTGTCAATCTTCTGCCTCTCCAGTCAGTAAAGTCATTGCCGTGGCCTAGCCTCAACCGTTTTGTTGTAGCCGAATAACAAGCCTATCTTGTTGATATCTGTTCCGGTCAACATAAATTTCCGAATGAAGACATGATTAAGCTAACCGAAGCGGAATGCCACGACAACCACGTAACATACCTCAAGTGCTGAGTCAAAATCGAATCACTCGAGAAATGAGCATGACATTGTTGACATTGGAGCTATCATGAAACCGGCATACTGTACTGTTAAAGTTGGGCCACACTGATTCTGGATGGAGACAAAGGCATAATATTCGCCGCATTGAGAAGTAAATAAGATAAGTCGAGACAAGACATTGTCGATACCCTGAATCGTTAGGGCCTTGGCAGGGGAGGGCGCTTGACAGAAGCCACGACGATATGGTTGAAGAAGCTTATCTCGTTTTTGGGTATCGCCATCAGCTTGAGAGAGAAAAATCACAATTCGCCTCCATCGCTGTGTGATGCTTGTTGGTTAGGCTAGTGTAGGTAGTTATTGAGATAGCGAAAAAAGAAGCATTGATTTTGTGATGAGTCAGTTTCATGTTCAAATTGAAAGACGATCATGCTTCAATCACCCTTGGAAGGAGTTGAGGAGTCTACCGCGGGTCTGCACTTTCCCTCTCCCGTCGACGATCTCTTTTTTTTTTTTTTTTTCCTTCAGGTCAGCAGGTGTAGATATTTTGCGATTTTCCGGACCGTGAGCCCGATATTCGTACCTTACTTTCCACACTGGGATAGCTCTGTTGTCCCCCTCGTACAGCGACGGGGCAAGCGGAGTTTGGGGGGTCATACGCGTAGTAAGCGCCCTAAGAAGTGGTCAAGGACCCTGTTTATGGCGGACTTGATCCAATCCCGAGCTTCGACTTGCTATCAGCAGACACTTGCGTCTAGTGGAAGGGATCGCTTCATCTTGGCGACGAGTTGATTTACATTGATATAAGTACCTGAAGAAATCTAGATTGAACCATGCCATTCATCGTGTATGTTCCAACATTCCGTCCCAATCATAATACGATGAATTATCGTTATTCTCGGAATTCACCGCTCAATAAAAAGACATGAGATTCGACAGTTTAACTTGATTTGAACCGCCCCGCGTTGCCCGACCACTCCCGACTCGGCCAAAAGAATACCTAAACAAGGATTTTAGGAACTTGAGAAAAGCAAGGCGTGACGGGGACTAGACTCTACCTTTTAACATTCCTTGGTCTTTTTTTTTTTTTTCCTACTTCGTATTATGCTTTGTCAATGATAGGGGGAACAAAAAAGTTCTAGCCCCGAAAATATCCTTCTTCCCGAGGTCTCTTTTAAGTAGGACCAGTTTCCTCATTCATTCGATGCCGAAAGCCATTGACATTGAATCCAATCCAGTTGAGAAGGGACTTTTCTAGCTCCCCCGCACCCACGTGCATACAAAACAAAGCTGAAGGACTCACAGACTTGAGTCAATCTTACTTGCCGCGCTTGTCTCGTCTCTTGGTTAGAAACACAAAACGACACTGCACGGCACGGCACACGACACAATATAATCATTCTATCTCAGAATCATAGCCCAGGTTGACGGCCATCAGCAAATCGAATACGCCAAGTATCGCCTTCACACGCCATCGTCACTCATTCTCGACGTATCATACATATTCCATCAGGAACCCTTGTTCATTCCATCTTTAGCCGACTTCGAGTATCCCGATGCTACTGCAAACTGCACACTCATCGATTGATTGCCCCGCCATTGCGAACCCGCCCCGCTGTTCGTTCGTTGTGTCCACAGTTAATAGCACGATTTCTATGACCAAGACCAAAGGCGACCAGGCAATTTCTTTAGGCTTTGATTCCATTATCTTTTAAAAATCCTCATTCCTCTACATCCTCTTCAGCGATTTTTCTGTCTACTCCTCCCCTTCTTTTTATTCTTCTCCAAGGGTCCTGTCGTCGATCTCCTTCTCCAAATATCGTCCCACTCTGCAGATCCCTCTCTTACGACATTCAACCTTGAACATTACATCAAATCACCACAGACCCGATTTCGTCGACACTCTCATCCTGGCTCTGGCAAAGATATCATGAGAAGTGGCAAGCCGGTTCTTGCGCAGCGCTTTGTCTTCCTCAAAAGACTAAGGCGTGTTCACAGCTCCATATCCTGAAGGCGACAACAATAATTTATTTCTCTCGACTGATCCAGCGAGAAACGAGAAAGAGAAGGACAAAAAAAAAACGATCAAGAAGAACCGAAGCCTCAGTTCTAGACCATGTCTGATCACTCTTCATCCACGGTTGTAGCGACACAAACGCAAGCCACCATACCCTTAAATTCCAACCTCGACCACTCTATCGATCCGCACGCCCGTCCGCCGCCTCCACCTCCGAATCCCTCTTCCGATCCCCGCCTGGTCGTCGTTCAAGACGCGCCCGCCGCTGCGCATATCACTGACCATGGCCTGTTCGAGATGACACCGTCCGAAGCGCTCAAGCTTCTCAGCGCTGGTGTTGAGTTGCTCGTGAGATTAACGGGCGACATCCCTCCGACGCCGCCTCCTAAATCGCCTACTGTCCCGCACATGAGTGGTATGCAGGCTGAGAAGGAGAGCATCGTGCGGTCACATTCGGACAAGAACCTGGCGAGGCTAAGGAAACAGGCAGAGTTGGAGGCCAAGAACTCACCTGTTAGATCTACCCCAATAGAACAGAAGGCGACCACGGACTCGGGAGACATTGACGGTGTGCGTCTGAGACATGCAGTTGTGCCAACCTCACCCCCCGCGCCTCACGAGCCGTACATCATTGTCGGCGCAGATTCGCAACCTCTTAACCTGCAACACAGCGCCATTACGCGCAAATTCTACAGCAAGAACGAACCACCCATCACCATAAATCAATACCTCCAACGGCTTCACCAATTCTGCCCCATGAGTACGGCAGTCTACCTCGCTACATCCTTGTACATTCACCGTCTAGCCGTCGAAGAACGAGCCATTCCCGTAACGAAACGCAACGCTCATCGGCTAGTCCTAGCAGGTCTTCGAGTCGCCATGAAAGCCCTCGAGGACCTTTCCTACCCACACGCTAAAATGGCCAAAGTCGGCGGTGTCAGTGAAGCAGAGCTGGCCCGTCTAGAGATTAGTTTCTGCTTCCTCGTCAGTTTTGAACTTGTCGTGGGCGAGACGAGGCTATCAGAGCACTGTGAAAGACTGAAAACGGGGACAAGTCAATTCGCTTTGAAGAACATCGAAGTTCCCAAACTCAAGCTTGGCAAAAGACCGCGCGAGGTGAGCGGTTCTGCAGCATGAAGTGATTCTATATTATTCCCTCTCTTCTCTTCATGACCGGTACTTTTCTTCTTCAATTCTCAACTCTAACATTATTATCATGTGGCGTTCTTCGAGGGTGATATGTTTGAGCGCTGAGTAGGTGTATACACGCATCCTGCTGTTAGAACATAGTCATGATCATGGGGTTCAAAGCTATGGGTTTCTTTTTCTTCGTAAGCCAGCGTCCAATATTTCATGGAAAACACATGTATTTTTTGTTACTTTCTTTTTTCTGTTAGATACACGGATCAGGCTAGCTTTTCTCTTATACCCAGAGTTTGTCAATACGAATATGGAAGTCGTCCTCTTCTCTCACATTCTTACTTCATTCTATATAGTACACAGCTTTGCACGATGGAGGTATGTAACTGTTGTTGATCACTTCAAGGCATTTCTTGGGGTCTTTCAAGTTCGAATATGAATGCATATTGAAAAAAATAATCTTGTCCTGTTTCCCTTTCACATCTGGTCTTCCTGACGGAGCATAGTCTATAGTAAAATTCCCAATAAGATGTCCCGTCAAATATACAATTCCAAGTAAATCCAATCGCTAAAGTAAACAGAAGTCAAACCAAGATCGCTATCCTTTATCCCTTTGCTAACATTTCAAAGCAAATTTGAAGATGATACAAGTGTAAGAAAAAAAAACATGAAAAAAAAAAAAACAATCCTTGGAACAATCAAAGATCAAAACGTATTAATGCTCTTACTCCCAACGGTAAACACCATCGTCGTAGAGAACTCGCTCGCGCCTGCTTCCGGGTCCGACAGTTGCCCTTCTCTTGGGCATCATTCTCTCTCTTAGACGCTGTCGCTGCGCCTCCTCCTCTCTTTTCTCCTCCTCTCTCGCCTTCTTCTCCTCCTTGCGGGCGATTTTCCTCGCCTTCTCCTCTCGTCGCTCCTCCTCGAAGTTCATTCTTCGCACTGCCTCAGCGAGCTCGTCGGCTTGGCCCGAGACCACGACTGATCCGCGTCTGTAGGCGGATGGTCGTGATGGCTTGGAGTGAGCTGGCTCGACGGGACGGCTGGCAATCTCTGCGTTGGCGTTGGCGATTCGGGATCGCATGATTTGAGCTCGGATGGCGGCCTCCTCGATTCTCTTCTCCTCACGTCTTCGTCGTCGGCGCTCCTCGTCTTCGTCTGACTGGCGGCTCTCGCGGGAGCTGCTGGAAGTGTGTCGGGTGTGTTTTGAGCGACGGTGGTTGTCAACAACCTCAATCTGGATAGCACGCTCTGGCTGAGTTCTCTCATCCACAATGACTGGACGACGGTGTGAGGATTCTCGAGAAGTGTCAATGACATAGGTGTTAGCGTTGGGTGAGGCAGGGGCAGTGTGAGGAGAAGTCCATGTCTGGGGAGGTGTTCGTGCAGTAGGTGGGTTGTCGACAAGGACTACACGCTCACGTCGTGTCTCTCCTCGTCGGTTGATGTCCATGACCTTTTGACCATTGATGTAGACACCAGATGATCGCTTCTTCTTGCTTGATGAGCTGCCGTATGATCGATCAGACTCATCGCCAGATCGGTAGATTGGTGTTGAAGGTCCTGTGCTATACTGGGGAGTGGGAGGCAGCTCATTTGTGTAGAGGTAGTTTGGGTCGGCGTATGTTGAGCTATCATATGAACCGACAAGTTGTGTGGGATGCTGGAAGACGACGTTGTTGGCACATGGTCGACCATGGCGAGATGCCGAACAGAGAGCAGGCTGGTATGACTTCTCAGTGCGGCCATCCGCGCGGACATAGGTGTAGACGTTGGTGGTGCACATTGTTGCGGTGTTTGAAAGGGTAGTTGGTTGAGGAGGGTTTTCCTGTATAATGACAGGAGGCAGACGTTGAGATGTCCTTTCAAAATGGACTCGTCTGGGTGATTGGCCTTGTGGTTGAGTTGAAGTCGAGTTACTCTTCTTATGTCGACGGTTATAGATGATGTTTTCAAGAACTGGCTCTGTTGGAGACGACACTTTGAAGAATTGAAGTGCCAATGGGGTTTATATATGTATATATGGGTATGTGTATGAAAGAGAGAGCGAATTGAAGTTCTTTTTCGAGGATTGAAGTTGTTTATATATAGAAGGAGATATTGTTGGTATGGGAAGTATGAGAGAGGGTAGGTTGGATGCCTGGGGGATTTACACTAGAGAGGTCACTAGTGGAGTGATTGGTACAAGAATCGAGGTACCGAGAGAGTCAGAAGTGTAAAAAGGGTCAAAAGCGGAGACGGAAGTGACAAGGGGGTGTTTGTTCTGTACTGTATCGGTAGATTGTTGTATGTATGCAGGTGATACTTAATAACGTTGTGTGGTTGTGTGGTGAGTGTTCGTCTTCCAGGACTTTGGATCCGCTTGCAGCACGATATCAACTTATACAAGACCCAGGGACGAAGGTCTTTGGTGGTGGCCTCCCACAGCCGTACACTTTTTCTGGCTGCTGCTGGGGAAGAAAAGAGTGGGCCAGGCCGTTTCTGCCTACTGGCCTTGGGGAGGGTGGGCTTTACAAGGGGACTAGAAACAGACACCCCTGGCAGGCACCGAATTAGCCCCCAAAATAAAAAGAACAGCGCCTTTTCGACCAGGTAGGGGACCTACTAGTAGGGCTCTTCCCCCCCTTGTTAGTCTTTTACCGATGACTCTGCTCGTCAATGGGCATGACCAAGGGGGGTGGAGGACAAGTTATCCGTCATGATCCAATGGCGGAGCCTGCTTAGCCACAAAGGAACCGATTAGCGAAAGAGAGTTCCTTGACTTTGGCGGTTACCAGTCAGTAAAGAGAATTGATCATACTCCAGCCCGAGCTTTCGGACTGTTGGACGGGACAAGGACGGGAATCGAGGAAAGGGCAACGAACAGGGGGTGAGGATTGACAATGGCGGCAGAATTGTCCATTGACATCAAGTAAAAAGTTGGTCATTCGACAACAGGCAATGCGAATGTATACAATTCAGGTACAATGTAGTTGGGATTTCATAGGTGCAGACTGCAGCCAGCAGACAGACTCCGTTTCTAGGACTTGATACCCTCGCACACCCAATTGTCCTCTTGACCAGACCAAAACCAGACAAGAAGCAGGAATCCTAAAAAGATCATGAAACACAGGAACAACACTTTTTTTTTTCATATCCAAGTTGAAAGTTCCAAATTGAGTCCTAGATGGCGATGACGAATACAAAGGTAAAAGAAAACCATGAGCGAGAAAAAAAAAACTGGCTTATTCGTAACACTACCTACACTCTGTCAGTCCAAATCACAAATCCACCCATTTCAGTTGCCTTTTGCGAACCACGTCAAACAAATGACCACCACTGGGTATGTCAAGAGGGAACGAAATAACCTCATACTCTCTTTCTTGGTTACCCCTTTGACAAGTACCACTCAATGATTAGAACTGTAACAAGTTATCATGAGATCAAAAATCCGGCGACCCTCCCCTCCCTTTCGCCGTTGACTCATCCCCTGGTCTGCAGAACAAGACAAGGCAACGACCCCACTAGTAAAACGAAACACCAAAGATCCAGTCCAAGTCCTAGAAAATCAAGTGCGAGCTCTGCTCGGGAAAAGTTGAACACCCCCCCCTGCCGTCGTCACAAGATATCCAGAGTTTTCTTGTTCGTTCTTTTCGTCTAATGCAAATCATTCATTCTTCTGATGGCGTGCCTTAGATCAAAGTGTATACATGAAGAACTCCATTTTTTTGTTTACCCTTCAACCACACCAAGCCTCGTTTGCAAGAGAATTGATGTACGGCAAGGGGTCGCTTTCAATCCAATATGAAGGCAGTGCCTTGGCGAACCCTTGCTATCTTCCCTCAAGCTGGTTCGCCTAGTGAGGCTTTGATCGCTGATAGAGACCGATCCCACCCCCATTGTTACACACTAGCTCGATCTCTGGCCAATCACGCCTATCTAAACTCACCAGGGGAGAAAACACCACAACCTGCGCCTCTTTTCTCTCTTGTCCCCTACCCCTACAAATGACGATGAAGATTTCCTCTTGCCAAAACTAAGCTCAGCCTTGCAGATAACGGGAAACTCCATGTCCGTGCTTCCTTGCTTTTTTGTTTCGTTTTTGATCGATCCATACCTGTTCCTCGGTGAAGACGAAAGAAAACAAAAAGCCATGGCCCAAGTTGCCGGGAGCTAAAGTGCATGCTTGTAAGACGGCAAGGAGTGGCATTTCCTTCCTACGGGCTATCCGTTGATGGCGTTGGATCGTGGTGATTGATGGCTTGATAGAAAGAACTAGAAAGTACTATTGTTTTCTTTTCTATGGAATTGACAGCTCTTCGTCATACTATGTGTGTCGAAAGTGCACAGGGCGTGCCTTTTCACGTCCATGGTGTAAATGTTTAGTCTGAAGGGCGTGGTATGGATCCTGTCAAGGACTATGTCAAGCAGAGATCAACGCAATCACCAAAGTTCCAAAATACAAATACAAATCTAGTCTAAGTACAGCTTTGAAACCTGATCCACCTTAGCTAATGAACCGATCCCTGAAAAATGCAAGCATTTACAGAAAAGAAATCTAGGACATATTGCGAAGGCTATACGTTATTGGCCCATGACAGCCAACTCTTGCAGGCAGAGGCAATCCCAAAATACGGAGTTAGAAATACGGAATAATACACCGGCCAAACAAAGTCACCACCGGTATGGAATAAAGGAGTGAAAGTCCGCATCCGACTCACTATACGTCTGTTGAAGAGTCTGCCTGATTTTGACTTAATCATATTCAATGGCTAATGACACGGCAAGACGTTTCGAGAGAAATCACATGAGCGAATCAACGGTTTCTGGCCCCCAAGTTGGAACGGCCCCCAAATTACAAAAAGATGTTTGCCTTGTAAGCTACGAATATTCATTGTATGCAAATCATACGTACCACACGACTCAAAAGTGCAATTCGTATGCTTTGTAATGGATGGCAACGTAGTCATCAAGGACATAAACTATTGATTTCGATATAACGTTGCATTTGTGTGTAGGTGACGATGAAAGAAAAAATCAAGACACACAAGTCCCATCCACATGCAAGAGATACGGTACGTACAGGAAACCTGGGAATCTAAACCCCCCCTTGTAAGGCAGATAAATCAGCCCTGTGAGGCCACTAATTTCGAATGGAGAATGTGGAGTCGTCGCTGGGCTGAGACTGAGAGGGGGGGAAGCTAGGCAGCACTGCCCTCCCGCTTACCTGGGTCCCAGGAAACAGAAAGGGGGGGTTTGATTCATCACCCACAAGAAGGCTGAGAAAAGGGCTGAAGATGAAAAATTCCCCGTGATAGATAGATCATCGCATGGGTATTTACTTGAAAATCCTGTCAGAATGATGATACCCTGTTCCCATCCATCCGTCATCGCCTTGTAGGATTCTATCCAGCCTCACGGTTCTCTACCTGTATCTACTCTGAAAGCTATTAAAAGGCCGGGTTGCCTCCAGGATTCGCACTCGCATCGTCTTGCTGGATGATCGTTTCCAAAACATTCACCAAGGAAGTATCTTCTCAATTGAAATTCCGTCTTCTCGTTTTGCCGCCATGGACATTGCGCGTCGTTTATTTTTGTCGTGGTGAAATCACAGACGGAACATGCCGAATTGACAAACCTGTGCTATGAATAGGTTCGTGGTCGATAGACTGCCCAACAACCTACACACTGTTTCAAATCTTCAAGGGCGTTTCTGATCCGTCCCTCTGATTCGTATTTCTATTTTCAACGACCTCCAGCAACTGCCATTCTGAATCTTGGCCGCGCCATTCTAACAAAGTCACCTCTAATTGGGGGATAAGCATAACTCTCATACTATCTTTATCTTCGTGTATAAACATGTTTTTCACGCGCGCTTTGAATACATGGTCGCATGGAATAGACCAAAAGTGTGGCCGACCCAGTTTATCGCACTGATTTCCCATATGGGAATAGGATCCCTGGGTCATGCTCAAAGTGATTCTGTAGGGTAAACCATTGGGGCTAAACATGACTGACTCATCCGGCAATTGACAGATTGACTCACTTGTAAACTCATGATCGCTGGCGAATATTGCTCTGAACTATGAAATGATACGAAAACACTTACTTGAAGGTTTTAAGCATATTTACATGATGCGGAGTAGTCATAATTCTGAGGTAGAGTCGCTGTCTATTGAAACTGCTTAATGACTGACAAGATGACTGACGAGCAATTTCCTCATCCTTGCTCACTCAGAAACCCTTTAGTTCCCAGTACCCCAAGTATCGTCCCTAGATGGGATATTTGAATGAAAGTGCTGGAACTATCGTCCCTTGCACGTAGCTATAGTCGTAAGGCGCCCAGCCTAGCGGTCCAGCCACCAAGATAGGGACATTGATGTTGTGCCAGTATGATTTCGACCACCGCTTGACGAGATAGTATACGACGACAGGGAGAGCAACACCAAAAGGCATGGCGTATGCGACTGCGCGGTAAGGCCCTTCTGTACCAAACAGCCGACAAGGGCCTATAACACCCCGAATAACAGTGTTCATAAAGTGTTTATAGGTATGCGGGCAAGTGAACCGATCTTTCTGATCCATCTCGCAGGTATCAAGGTTATCCGAAACCCCAGTGATTCACTCCCGAAAGCCAGCCAAGCATGTCGAGTATACCTGAGCTGCTAATACCCATCTTGGTGGGATCTTAGCATAATGATCAAGTTTAAGATCCCCAATGAAACTGAGAGACTGGTTAGTCGTCGTGTAGGTGAACATCATGAATATCATGTTGGGTACAGCTTGACCCTCAAGAACATATCCACCGATGACCATGGCCAGAATGGTCGTAGGGATGTAGAGGTTGGTAATAGCGGCGAGCATTCCTATGGGGATCTGAAGAGTGATGGTAAAGAAAAAGGCAACAAATAGTCCCCTGAGCGGCATTCCTGTAGGCCAGATGGTAGAGGAGATGCAACCGAGGACCAGGAATATGACCAGTATGACAAGATACCACCACTGAGGACACCCGGAATATGCAGCCATAACTCAGCTGTGTATGTCCTTCTCGGACTCAGACTTGTCATTTTGGGGTTTGGACCACAATGCTTCGACTACGTTGATAATATCCTTGCGATGCCAGAAGAAGATGTGAACAGGGACTGCCACATAAGTAGCAAAGTAAGCAAAATAATTAAGAATCTGGGTCTTCGACAGAAGGGGAATGCTATGCCCATAATACGCGGTCTGATTAAGTGCAAAGTGAGAGTTCAACATCCTTGTGACATTGTAGACTCGTCCAGTATTGTCAAAGATCAAGTTACTATTGATGGGAAAGTAACCGGATTCTCAGACATTCCTGAAATACATCAACGGAGTAACCAGAAATACAACAATGGCCATACCCGTCGCAAAGTTCAGGAGAGTGAACAACGGAGTGACGATAGGATCTCCTAGATTTGTAGCAATGTGCCAGTCCAGTGTTGGGAGAGCATTCAATCCTAGACCGCAAGTGCTTCCAGTGACACGAGCGAGTGTCACGTTTCCAAGAGATATCCAAGTGGGCCAGTTGGAGAGTGCGAGACCCTGGAAGAGATCATTCAGTACCCAGTACCAAATGAACATGGCACTAAAAGAGATGACAAAGAACTTGTAACAAGACATTGTCCATCCGTGGCCTTGCCAACCTCCTTTCTGTCATCTTTATACAGCGCCTTGGTCAACGCTAGAATGTCGAGAGAGCTCTGCCATGTCATGGGAGCAGGAAAGACAATAACTATGCGTGCCAGGCATGTGAACCCGTACCCAAGGAACAATGTTGAGAGGAGAGTGATGACCTGCTAGGGGATGCTGTTCGACAAGATCTTTTCCCATAAAATCTATCAAGGTTGAGGACTTGAACAATGGCGACGACGCAAGCCCCACCGGAATTGGCCATGATAGTGATGAGGACGTGTTCCTTCCGGCTGAATGGGCCAGGGTTGAGAGAATATTCTTTGCCAAAGGCGTGGAATTTCTTCAGGAGAGGACCTTTCCCACGAGAACACCCAGAGGCATTTTGAGTAGCTGAACGACATGAATGCATACACCGATATTCGGCATGCGTAGGGAGAAGAATTAGTTGATGGCTGTTCTAGCAGTGTGAAAGGGGTACTAAGAAGGAAGACCCTGAACGTAGCTACCGGGAGAGCAGGATCATCTCTGGGATCAACCAAGGCACGAACCTCAGCATAGGTGGAGTCACTTCTGATGGATCCTTGTAAGCCTGGCACTTTGCAAAGATTGTTCTGGCGAGTGCCTCTTCTCTACCGTTGTCCTCTTTAGCTTGGAGATATGACCTTGAACGGTCGAGGATGTAACTGGGGAAGTCTTGGTCTGTGCCCATCCTCTTGAATGAGGAGTTGGAGAGTGGCGCTGAGGTTACTGGGTCTGTTAGGTGATTCTTCCGCAGAGTTGTTAACAGAAACTTGGACTGGGAGTTGGTCTCTTGTTGATTTCTCAACATTGGAATCCGCGATAACATCGGGGTCTGCCATTATGAACAACTAGAGCATAAGGTATGGGGGACGACAGGACAATATTCATGGAAGAGAAAGTAGAACAATATCCAGTCTGAGAATTACCATCTTGCAAAGCCGTCATAGGCATGCTTGAAGGCTGTACGAAATCTACAGGCGGAGTGCCCGGACATGTTGATCATATATGTACAGCACTTGTTGACGACGTCTACTTGGAGTAACGCCGAGAATATGGTATATGGACGTAAGGCACGCTGCGTGGTGTCTCTCAACCTCTGATGTCAGCTTTCGGCATTGCAGACAAAAACAAAAGCTAAACGAAAGATGTTTTTTAAACACATCCTCTACATGTGACCTTTCAAGAAAACTGAGCCGAAGATCGATCTTGAACGGTGTTGTCTCTCCACTCTTATCCCCCACCTTCGAAGTCAGGCATGCGAGGGTGGTTCGACACATAGGACCAATATCGGCTTCTAGCAAGACAGGGCTAGAGATATAAACCGCAAAGATTCATACGCCTCCGGGGAAATCGCTGTCTACTATTCTGTACCGACAGAAAGACTAACCCGGCGCTTTGCTTGATTTTGGGGGACCTTGGTATCTCCTGCGACGCTACAAAAGCAGTATAAATATTCCCGGCATTTACGAAGACTCTAAGAATTTAATAGAAACCTTTTGATTTGGTCTGATGTCTAAAGATCTTGTGTCACTTCCTATTAGTCCGTAGATCGCAGCTACGTTTTCCACCACCGATTTTATTCAAGGTCCCAAGTACTTCTTAACTAGGTAGGCTTTTTCTCTAAGTGGTTATAATCCCTGTCGTAGTCTTCTGACACCACAACAGGACGGGAGATAAGAAAGTCCTTCTTGAAACCACTTGCATGAAGTCATGTGAACAGGCGCTGACCAGGCTTGTACCGTCCTGTAGCGTATAAAACGGGCTCAACGCGTACCGCGTCAAGAGTTTCTTCTTCCTTTCAAAACCACCAGGTCGCCACCCTACTTCCATTCAGGTCAAGTAACTAGCTGTGAGTATCCTATTATAGAAATAGAAATATATCAACATGGTACTAGGAAATTGGCTTATCATGTTTGTAGTTGAGATCGGTGCTGTAATCTTCGACTCTAATCGTTACTTCCCTCCGTGTCGTCGAATAATCCTCGTAGTAATAGATCGAATCTCACGTATAATTCGGAAAAGACTTGGGATTTTCGGAACGATTGTTTAAGCAGGGGCTTAAACATATTTACAAGGCGTGTAAAGGGATTCCTTTACTTGTACGACTCTGGCTGAGTTGTTGTGACTACTTGGGTAGAAAGATGTCAAACTCTGCCTGGGAAGGGGAACGCTCCTCTACAAACTTTGGGCATGTAGCTGGGACTTTTCCTGTGGGCATGGAGATAGATTCCATAGACCCTGACACTCAGATGTCGGATGCTGGCTCGGAGCAGCCTTATTCTGGTTGTGACCAGTGTGGCCAAGAGGGCCAAAGAAGTGAAAGACACGTAGAACATGCCAGTCTTCCTCTAGTTGATGATAAACACACGGGTATTTTTGCTGTCATTATGCGTCGTCTAATTACTAGTGATAAATCTTCACGAGAGATGCTTTGTTCTCTCAACTGCTCCGGCGTTCTCAACATTCTCCACATTCTCGGCTCCGAGTTAGGTTTATCGGGACAAGGCACGGATGGACACAACCTACGAAGTAATGCGGGTCTTGAAGAAGCGCTTCGTCTTCTGTACTTAGCTCAGGGTTTTCCAAGTGTTGATATTCGAGATCGCGATGGTGACACAGTGATTCCTGGCTCCGAGGAACATAATCTTGTTCTCCGTTACTGGCACACTGCGATAGAGCTGTCGAACCTGTGGTTGAATAAAGAATGGTGAAGGCTCGCCAAATTCATGGGAGGTGTAGACATGAGCCACTGGGCTCTGACATGGCAAGGTATATGAGATGTGCTGGGTTGTTGGCTATCAACGACGGTGGTATGCTAGTGAGTGAGACAGATGGTGAGAATGCGCAACAGAGGAGAAACATGGGTTTGCGTACTGTTATGCTTTTACTTGGTTTCTTTTATGTCGAGATAGAGAGATTGTCAGCGAGAATGCTATTGAATTTTGCCTGGATGAATGTGTTCAGTCTTTGTGATCGTAGATAGAATGAAATGCTAAACAAGAGGTTCATTTCACATACAAGTGCTAGATATGACCTCTTAGAAACATCAATTAGAGATCGATACTTATGCTGTAGTTTCTGCTAGGTCAACCTCACGACAGACACCATGACCCGGTCAGGTATCAATCAGCTTCCAGCAAAAAGATGGAACAGCAAAAACATACAACACCGGGGATTCGCTGGTCGTCACCGACCCAACTACTAATCCGGCGCTTCGTAGCTTGACTCTGGGGGAGCGAACGGGACCCCGTATTTTCTACGAGCTGTGGTCGTATGTGATTGTGCGAGGGGGATTCAAGATTTATATGGAAAGGGGGGAAAAGTGCCAGGCGAGTGGTAGTAGTGCTTTATGAATGTTGTGTGACTGCTATGGTGCTGTTGTGAGATGAATGGAGGAGTGCATAGCATGAGAATAGAACAAATGGGATGGAAACCAGGTCCGAATTTTATGCCGGGTGTCGAGTAAACATACATATGAGCAATATTCAGCCATCGAGTATTGTGAATGTACTCGTCTATCGGCGTCTGTCAACCCTCCGACATTGTAGACAAGTACCAAATCCTGATCAAGAGGTAGATCTGCGCGCAACAGGTAAACATAACTTTCTAACCAAGTCCATACTCCGATCCTAAGATTCGTTCAGCCGCTTCACAAAACTCCGTTTCTAGAGACGCCTACTTTGAGACTCCAACATTGAGGATATCCGGTGGCAATATCGACTCTGCCCCTACCTCATACCAATCCATCAGCCTACCCTCCTCCCTCTCTGCGAGTTTCCTCTTCACAAATTCTTCCATAGCATCAACCTGTTCCGGCGGTAGCAGCTTCAGCCTTTCTTTAAAATCCCCTTTGTCGTTCTTACCGAAATACTTCTCATCCAGGAACTTCCAGAATATCCCATCGAATGCCCACGTTCTTCGTGCCGCGAATGTGAGCCAGAAACGACCCGACTCCCAACTCTCACGCATGCGTGTGGACAAGATCTCGGATTCCTGAAGGCGGCGCTGTTGAATCAACTCCTTCTCTTTATCTTCTAGGGCATGGAGGAACATTGCTAATCTTGGCTCGTAGTTCGCTACCCAGTCATCAAGACCGTCCTTCCAATCGTCGGGGGCTTGAAGTAGAAGCCACCAGGGAGGGCTGAACAAGAACTCAGCTGGGGCGGCGTAGGTGAATTCCCAGTCAATCACGGCTGCTATCTTGTCTTTTCCATCCACCAATACATTGGCGGGTCGAAGGTCGTCGCACCATAGTTTGAAGGGTCCTTCATTGAATTCACTGTCCGCCAGTCGGGATTCCGAGGCCAGCTTACGGAACAATTGTCTAAATCATTGTAAACAGGCGTGCGTTGACTTAGATTTGGCATCTCAGACCTGGCAATGTATTTCTTTCTGCAATCGTCTGCTGAATCGATGGCCTGATTACGCTGGTATGAAAGCTGTTGGAGATGCATATCCGCCAGGGCACAATAGTATTCAGAGGAGCTCGTGAATGTTGTAGTGGCGGCTGGTAGCTCGAAATGAGGAACTCGTGCGAAGTTGGCAAGCTGGGCGATATTCAAGGAAAGGGGCCTTTTTAAAACTTCTGGCTCATCTTCATCGTCCCGAAAACCAAGTGATCCTATGGCCGGGAAGTTGCACTTGGACAGTTGAAGTAGGATGTCAGCCATTTGACTGTACATGTATATAAGCTTCTCCTCTTCGATGTTGGGATTTAGTATGGGCGGGACATCGTATCCCAGACCTGGCGTGTTCAAGACGTCAACCATATCGCCAGCATTCTCGACCCATTCCATGATGATGAAGGGTCCCAGTTCACCGGGGCATTCTTCTCTCATGCCGTGGTGGAGAATGAAGGGTATTGGGATGGTGGTGTGATTAGAGATGTAACGCATAGCGGCAACCTCAGCGAGGAGCTTTTCTTCAGTGTATTTGAAGTATGCTGGCATGGGGATGCGAATTATGGCTCCCGGGCCATCGGCGAAGCGAACGCGATAATAGATATTGAATCCGCCTCTTTGGGGAGCACAAATCTCCAATGCATTTCCACCCAGTCGATGCTTTACCACCTTCTTAACAATCTCATAGTAGAGCTCCTTGTTGTAGAGACTTTTCTTCCATGCCTTGAACAGCTCATCACCGTGATCCCAGGCAGCATCGTCGAATTCCTCAAACGAGGGAGGCATCTCTTGAAATCGAGGGGGACAATGGAACGGGAGGGAGAGATAGGCAGATGCGGGGAATAAAAACAAGTAGTAGATTGGATGTTGGTTCCATGAGGACAAGGTAAGCTTTTGATTGGAGCATGTATGTTTTCTCGATGGAAGGCTGATGTAGGAAGAGAGAAAGAGTCGTAATTTGTTCTGATACGGCTGTGATGCAAATCCGGAGTGGTTCCATGTTGTGGTGTGGTTTGCTGCAAATACTTGCCATCTCATATATTCAATTATGTATTATTCGTTAATATCATGTCCAAGTCGTATCTCATTCTCACAAAATACCCATCTCTCTCCACGGGTCCCTGCGTCTAGCAGGTCCTCTCCTCCCTCTCCGCCTTGCAGCCTCTCTTCTGGCGTCACCAGAACAGTCTGCGCAACCCCAGATCGCAAACATGACTCTAAATGCTCTATGACAGGGTTAGCAGATGCACTTGAAGTATACAAAATAACACGCAGTGGGAGATGAAGAAGGGATGAGTACGTACACTACAGCAATCAAGGCGTAAATACAGGCCATGACAAAGAAACTCTGTCGCTGGACATCGTCCCTATCAGGAGCTCTACTCCCGACGTTGATGTTTGACACCCACATCATGATGATCCCACCTAGACACAATGCAAGGCTGAATAGATCATGTAAAACACGCCGCGTAGTAGGTAATCGTGGCATTGACCCTGTTGTGTCTGCCGCGGCTACAACGTCCCAGCTATCATTAAGCATAGCAATGGCGGACTTTTGGTGGTATTTATGTCAGCCTTGTTTCATAGCCGCGGAGATATCCAAACCAACCAACCATCACAAACAATGGACAGATAGTTGATGAAGAAGACAGGGCAAATGAGGTATACTCACACCGACAATGCCAGCAATGATAACTTGGCCCTTTGAATGCCATTCTTTCCCAACCCATGCGAGTAATAGTATAGCTGCAAGACTAGCTATCCACGAGAGTGTCCTGGCCATCGCGTGCAATACGACGAAGCGCGGCGGCGAACGACGGGGAGGTCGACGGGGCATCTTCCCAGCGCGTTCCTTAAACTGAGAGAAGTTTTGAATTGAATGACATTTGGTGAGTTGTAGCTGACCCGGTGGAAGTTGATGATGAAAATGATGCTGATATGATAAGAGATGAAGATAGAAAAGACGAAGGGGGAAAACGAGGGGGGATTCTGGTTTGTAGGGGTCAAAAAGGCGTAGCGATGGATAAAACATAGTTGGCCAATTGAACCGTCAGGATGTGTTTTCTTCACAGGCAGAGCGAGCATTTAAAGTGGAGAATTTGTCTGCTGTAGAGTTGCATTCTTCACTGGACTCGGTGCTGTACGCAATTCCTCGCATGTTTTTTCCCTCCTTCTTCTCTATGAAATCATGGCTTTTCAGCCTCTCACGTTGTTGATTGAGATTTGACAATGACGTTGGTTTGTATCTCATTCCTTTCAGTTTTTAATATTTGTACCTTCGCAGCATAGTCAAAGTTTGTATGCTTAGAATGCCATTGCCTTTGCTCTTGGTACATTCTCTTGTTGCATCTCGTTACGCATACTTGTCCTGTTTTGAACATGGTGGGAATGGACTGAGACAAAACAATATAAAACAAACAAAACATCACGCACCCATATAAAGTCATCGCATCGATACAGAAGCAAAAAGGGAAGAGAAGAAAAAGAGAGAGAGAGAGAGAGAGAGAGAGAAAGAACGCCATTGTATTGCTTAAAATGAATATTCTTCCACATGCAGATATATACCCTGCGCCCCCGTCCCCTTGTGCACCGCCCTCTCATCACTCAACCGACTCACACAATTCCTTGTCCGCGCTACAATCTCACGTCCTCCACAAACGATGATGCCCGTTTCGCCCCAGGCTTGTTCCACGGGTTCACGAATGAGGGCCTCCAAGTCCGGTCGACTCGTGTACCGGCGGACCAATTCTGAAGTTGGCACAGCTGGTGTCGTCTTTCGACACGGCGAGTCAGCTGGGCAGCCTACAACGCCCTCGCCTTTCTCAGTCGAGCTAGCGCAGCAGCAGCCTGATGTCTTCTCCACAGCTTGGATACCGTCCGAATCGCTTTGACTCCTGGTCGCTGATAGTGAAGGTGTCGACGTTATATGCCTCTCCTCATCTGCACCGGCCTTGGTAACTGCAATGTGAATCTCTACCCTCATACCCTTCGAGCTTGCTACCCGCCCGGCTTCTTCCGCTCTCTTGACATAATATCCTATCTCTTCCTTTGTTCTGGCAGTCAAGATCACTTGCACGTTGCGAGTGCAGCAGTCTTGTCCCGCATCAGCTATATTCTCCAGAATTGGAATAACAAAACTTGCGCCGGTAGAAGCGCCGATGAGAACCATGGTCTCAAAGGTATTCCATCTCGGGGGAACACCAAACGGCCCTGACACAAACCCTGTGAGTTCTGCTGAAGGGTTCTCTCCAGCAAAATCGTGTATCCTCTTGGAGAATCCCTTGTGAGCGCGGACAACGAGCTGTATGCTGTTGCAGCAGCAGGAGCCGTCGATTCGGTGCGCACACGCGATCGTGTAGGGGTGAGCCTCGAGAGCACCCAAACGCGGAACCCAAAGGTAGATGTGCTGGCCGGCCTGCCACTTGAAATGCACATCTTTGACAGTGATGACAGTAGTGGAAGGGCCGACAATATTGAAAGTAACGCGATGACCCAGTCGTTTCATGCTCTGGCATGTTGATCGGTTCGGTCGCAACCTGACGTTTTGCCACAGCAGCAAAAACCATCTTGCTGCTCGATCAAAGACAAAGAATGAGATGCACATCCAGAGCAACCAACGAGAGTTGACGGGGATGTGCTCGTAGAGCAACCACAGCATAACAATGCTGGTGAGAACATGTTGGATCAACCAGACCTCATATGCCAGCTGCCGCAGAGGAACTATACCAGTGACAACGTTCCATAGAAGGATGGCCCATGCTGCGAGACCGTATTTGACAAGCGGCATAATCTCAAGGGCGTATTCGATAAATTCGGCGCGAGCCCACATGGTCCAGAAGTGAAAGCCGTGGACGGTCGAGGTAACAAACAGGGTGCGCGCGACCCAGCGATGCAGCCAGTTGAGTCTTTCATGACCAGTGCCGATGAGGAACCCGATAACGTTGACCTTCATGGACAACATGTAGAGGAGCGGGAATTGGGCAAGACTGACCCAAGCATTACGATATCCTATCCTCTCCCAATAGTAGACATCGTTTTCCACAACCCGCCAACTCATGAGATAGACAATAACGGCCCAGTAGCAGGCGAGGATGAGTATGCGACCGAGGGGAGGAGGCGTAATCCATTGGAAGCCACGGATACCGACGTAGTACTGCGGATGGCTTATTTCGCGAACGATGGCGGTAGCTGTCGCCCATGCTTGACTGATAGGGCCTCGAGGCCGTGTAGGATGCTCTATTGAAGAATCATGACATGCTTTTAGACTGTCATGATGGTCAGCTCGCGGCCATGTTGCGGGATTCATGATGATGAAGCATACCGTTGTTTGGAATCGAGATAGTTGACAGCGCGGACAGCTGTCAGGGAGCCAACAACACCGGCAATGATATACCAAAATCCTCTTGCAAATGCATGGTTAATCTCCATACGCAAGCTGCTGTCTTGCATATGTTCGTGGTCCATGGTGGGCAATTATGGCACTGACGCCTACTGTTGGTGTTAAGAGTTACACAACGAAGGCCAGCTTCGCCGTTGAAGTTGAGGTTGAAGAAGAGAGGAGTTTGTAATGCTCCACAAACGGGTGGCGGCTAATCTCACGTCTGGATGTTTCGAGTAATCATTTCTATGATCTGTTCAAGTGTTCGTGTGTGATTGCAAGGTCGACTTGAAGCGCTGATGGACCGGGAGGGAGTTGAGGAAGCGCCAAGGTATGATGATTAGATGAGAGCAATTGAGCAGGATGACGAAAGACGAGACAGGTAGAGGGAGAAGGTAAGTGTGCAGTTTGAGATTTCGTCCGGAACTTGTTGTGGCGGACGGTGTAGATGGAGGGTTGGACAAGGTAAGGCCTTCACCAGGAGGAGTTACAACTACCGATTATTCGACAGGGCAATGCTGGAAAATCTAACAGCCACAAAGATGAACTGGAACTGATGCACTGGTATGAGACGAAGACGGTTAGATTCAGGTAAATGATACGACAGTCTGGAATAATGAAAAGATGCCATGTTATCCGATCATCATTGCATTTTCCCCTCCACTAAATCTTTTAGCTCAAACAACAAAGAAGCCGTTGTAACCGAGAGAAATCCCGAATCTCTCTCATTCATCCTCACTCCCTAAGTGAAGGTGAAGTTCAAGAAGAAGTAAAAGAAAAAAGGCGCTGAACCAAAAAGAGTAAGGAAGCGAACGTTCCAAAAAGAAACTTGCTCAAACACCCTCAAATCATAGACTTGGACTAGCCTATCATTGGACGGGTTGGACCCTGGAAAGCTTGATCCTTGCTGTTCGTGGGGTCGATCCCGTTTAGCGAGACGGCGTTAGTTTGGGGTATGTGAGGGAGATTCTGTGATGGACGTTGAATGAATGGGGAGGAATGGGCTTGTGATTTGGATGATAGTTGGTGAATATATGATGTTGTAGTGAAGAAGTTGCTTTGTATTGAGTTAAAGAGTTGCATCAACTCCAATCTCAAGAACACTTTATAGATATTAATAAATCAGTATCATACATCATGCCAGCCACCATCCCCAATGACGTACAAAATCATGATGGAGCTTCTCCTCCTCGACTTAGTACTCCAAGGTAGACACCACCGTAGTACAAGTCCCACATGTAAAGCTGAACCAACATGTCCAAGAGCTCGGAAATTTATAATCTTCTCAGCATGAACCAGGTTCATTCAGGGAAAAGAAACACCACACCTTGGCTTCTATCCTCTCATTGAGTGGTTTCAGGCCCTTGTTCCTTGCTGGTGATAGATCTAATTCCGAAAGGCAAGGTCGGTGGAAGTGTCAATGTCATGGTGACCCCCTCTAGGATGAGACAGCGCCTCCTGCTGGTTGCCGTGGTCCGGAGAGTGTAGCCGCATTGGATTGTGGATGGGACGACTACAAAAAGACCTTCTGCCGCCTCTCCCGTTTTGCTTGTTTGTTGGCCTTGTTCTCTCTACCATCATCATCTACCACAATTGCACAGTAGTCGAATATCTATCTATACTCTCTTCAGCAGCGACACCTGCAATCCCCCCCAGTCAAGATGCGATCCCTCCTCCCCATCACAGTCCTCACAGGTCTCGCCCTCGCTCACTTCGAGGTCCGATACCCCGACTCCATTGGTTTCCGTGATGCCGACGAAGATGAGTCCCCCTGCGGAGGTTTCACGCCCGACCTCTCGGACGAGTCAAAACTGGTTGATTTCCACGTCGGAGGCGATGCCATTGCCGTGAGGTCAACCCACCAGCAGGGCAACTGGCTCTTCCGCGTCACGCTGGATGAGAAGGCCGAGGGCGACTGGGAGCAGATCTCCCCAATTGTGCAGCAGAGCGGCCTGGGCGATTACTGCAACCCTTCCCTGACTCTGAATGAGTCTTATGTTGGAAAGAAGGGCGTCATTGGTATTGTCTCGTCGGCTACCGATGGTATTCTATACCAGGTATGATTCGTACCATTCAGCAGACTCTGCTGCATCTACTAACAAACACTTGATAGTGCATCGCAGCCAACTTTGTCAAAGGCAAGGCCGACCCCCCGAGCGAATGCCGAAACGCATCTTCGGTCCAGATTTACTTTACAGACGACGACAAGCTCTCGGCGCTTGTTGATAACGGTTCCGACTCTGACTCTGACTCTGATTCCACCTCTGGCACAACCGGCACCGCATCATCGACTTCTTCTGAGACGGAGGCCGCAGCTTCAGCTACAGAAAGCACTGATGCCGCGTCAAACCTGCAGGCGTGGTCGGCAACTGGCTCCGGATTTATCACGCTGCTTGCGATGGCGTTCGCGGGAGGTGCTTTTCTGATTTAATGAATGTTTCCAAGATGTTGGTTGCTGTCCGGCTGGCTGCATGAATTATGTACATTGTTGAGTGAAGCATAGGTCTAGGACACGTCTCTTTATTAGCGATTAAGTTATTTGATCCCTTGATAGATTTTTTCCCGTCTGACCATGCATTTCTTGCCGAACGAAGTCAGAAGTCGATGCATGTTTGCCCACATGTGAACGTACTGTACATGTAGCATTACAGTAGGCCTTTGTCACAGTGTCCATCACGACATGTCATCACTAACTTACACTATCCAACGATCATCAACCTCAACTTCCAGCCCCGTCCCTTCACTAGTTATATCTTTTTTTCCAACCCCACAACATTCTTCATCATTGGACAATTCACATCAACATGGATCTAAATGCCAGTCAACCCGACCCCAAACCAAACCAAACATTCACCGCTGAGGGGTAGTTCCCCAGTGGCTTTTTTCTTTTCCTTTTCTCATGTTTCTTTCTTTCGACCTGTTTATTACTTGTTGAGATATCAACTTCGTGCTGATATCCGTAAAAACTGTTTGATCACTCATCACAATGACTCAATTCTTGACGAGGATGTAAATTGCTCCCTTTGTTGCTAGACGTGCATGGTTTTTGACATTATATTTCATACTTGATTTCCTGCTTTGACGCCCTGCATTCTGCATCCTGCTCCGCATTTCAAAGTTGATGCATCTGCTGGAATTAGTTCAGCACAGCTTCATATACTCCCCCAAGACTATCTCGCAGCATCACGACCCATCCCCCCAGCCGATTCTACAGTCGAACCCACAAGAGATCACGCACAACTCACAAAAATACTCTGTTCTCGATTGTATATACTTCCAGTCATTTACCTCCTACTCAAGTTCCAACAATCCACAGCGTCGTACATGGCACTCAAGATTGAATCACGATGACAACCTCAAACACTTCGTTCGACAATTCACAGCTGGCTGTGGACTCGTCATTCGACTTCTTCAGTCAGCACACCATCAATGACGTCTGGGAACATGTTTTTTCCCCTCGTGACGACAGCATCTTTACAGCCCTCTCTGGCGCCTCCGTCTTGGTGCTACTTCTATACTTGTCTCGCGGTCTCATCCGGTCTCTGTGTCCTCAATGGCTAAGACCTTTTGCTGCAGAAGAGAATCTGCAACAACGCAAAAGAAAACAGTGGACAGCTTGGACAATTGCGCTCATGGTGATTTGGTTGTTGGGTCTCTCATTGGCAACATGTACCATCATTCAAAGACCGAAACATATCTCATCTGTCTTGGAAGCTATCCCATGGGCCACTGCAGCAATCATCACCATCATCGACCGTCCAGTCACGGCACCGAAGCTGTTATTCGTTCAATACCTTGCAATTGCATCTGCAATGACTGCCTTTTACGCCTCGCACTATGCTGAGTTCGATATCAGCAGGCTCAGCCTTTTTAGAGCTGGAAGGCTGTTAACAGCGTTTGTTGCGATGATTCTTATCGGTAACATGCCCCTTCGCGATCCGTCATGGCCAAGTTCGGACATTGGAGGCCCTGGAAAGACGCCCAGCTCTGACTTGCGAAGCCCGGAGGATGATCTGACCCTCTTCCAGTTCTGGACAATGAGCTGGGTCTATCCCCTTGCTAGAATCGCCCGAAAACGTGAGCTTCTCGTCCAAGATGTCTGGCAATTGCCCATCGAGTTCCAACATCTGCCTCTCTACCTCGCGTTCAAAGAGCTAAAGGGACGATTGCTCCCTTGTTTGATCCAAGCCAACGGCCTAGACCTCTTCATTTCCGTCCTTCTCGGTGTGGTCGAGAGGGTGGCAGATTTGACCAATGTCCGACTCACCAGCAAACTCTACCGAGCACTCGATCAAAACGTCCCTGAAGAAGCCGTCGTCTGGTGTCTTGTAATCCTGGCGATCGATAACGTCCGTCAGATTTCGAGAACCTGTTTTGGCTGGTACTCCCGCAAGGCCTACGAAAGGAGTCGCGGGGAGACATTCATTGCCCTATTTGGCAAGCTTCTTACAAGAGCCGTAGCCGGTTCTGATACCACGGAGAAAGGGGCTGTGGAAGAAGAGACAGATGTTGACACTCCGCCATCCAATAAATCCCCGGGTTTCTTCGGTCGCTTGTGTGGCCGTCGCACAAAGTACAAGCCCCTGAAAAATAACGACAAGATCGATCTATCAGCATCCAACGCAAAGGTTGTGAACTTGGTTCGAGGCGACACTTATGAAATCTCACAGCGATTTTGGGAGTTTGGCAAAGTGATCGCCCAGCCCATCAAAGTGATTGTTACCATCTACTATCTTATCGATATCATGGGTTGGCCCTCGTGTATTGGTTTCGGTCTGATGGTTATTTTCCTCTGTTGCAACTCGTTGCTTGTCCGTCAGGTGATCAAACTGGAACGGCAAAGGACCGCTCTATCTGATCGTCGAGCGCAGTCGGTGGCCCATTTTGTCGAAGCGAGTCGACCTCTCAAGCTAAACGGCTGGACATCATCATGGCGTGACAGAATCCTCAAGTTTCGGGATGCCGAGATGAGGAAACGCCTTCAGATTTCTTTCGTCAACGCTACAATCTCAACTATCAACGTACTCGGAGGCGCAGCATATCCTCTGGCAAGTATTGCTTTATACACACTCATTCTCGGGGATGGTCTTCCCAACGATGTGATATGGCCATCGCTTCAGCTTTTTGGCCACTTGGAGTCCAGCGTCAAGGAGGCTTTCGATCTCATCTCAGCATTCTGGAAATCCACTATTCCTGTTGATCGAGTCAACAAATACATGGCAGAGCCAGACCGTGACATGAATCCCTTTGAGGGTAATCCAGAAAAAGACTTCAGGTTTCAGTCAGCTTCGTTCTGTCGACCTTCGAGTGATCACATGGTCTTGCGAAACTTGACACTCAGGTTCGGAACAGGACTGTCCGTTGTTCGAGGCAGGGTCGGTGCTGGAAAGTCCAGTCTTCTCCTTGCCATGCTCAATGAGATGGAACACAGATCTGGGTACTTTTCCGGACCCGACGAACCGATAGCGTACGCACAGCAACTGCCCTGGCTTCAGAGCAAGACAATCCGAGAAAACATCGTGTTTCACGAGGCTTTTGACGCAACACGATATAGAGAAACCCTCGTTGCATGTGCACTTCTTCCCGACCTTGCCATCCTACCACAAGGTGATCAGACGAAACTCGAAGAAGGCGGCATTGGTCTCTCCGGGGGACAGAAAGCACGCGTCGCACTTGCTAGAGCCGTATACAGTCGCTGCCGCGTCGTTCTACTCGACGACCCCCTGGCAGCTCTCGACCATGACACAGCAAGCTACATTGTTCAAAAGTTCCTGTGTGGGCCACTGGCAAAAGACAGGATGATTGTTCTAGTCACACACCGAGATGACCTCGTACTTCGTCACGCAACTCAGGTTGTGGATATCACAGACGGCCAGGCCTATGTTCTAACACCGGAAGAACTTCAGCAGGAACTTGAACATCCTCATCATGACCCTGGACCAATACAGACGCATGATCATGAGGAATTGCACCAGCATGCGAGTGAAGACGTTGATAGTAAAATAGATGTACCAGAGGAGCCAACAGAGACTGGAACTATCCCCATGTCGATCTATGTTAAGTACATGGGCGCTGGTGGATGGCACCTGTGGGCTCTTCTCTCCATATTCTACGGGCTCTCTCGATACTGTGATATATCGAGAGCACAGCTATTAGAAGCCTGGGGCCATGAATCTGTTAATATCGAGGACGGGATCTCAGGCGGTTACTGGGGTCTCCCTGATCCAGGTCGATTCCCAAAACCCTGGCTATACGTTCTCGCTGGTCTGTCGGGGGGTCAAGTTCTGGCTTATGCTATTGCCCAGTTCCTCCTGGCTTCAATCAGCATCAACGCTGCAAGAACTCTTTTCAAGATCGCCATCGACAGAGTTAGCAGGGCCTCGTTCCGATATCACGACACTACTCCTACCGGACAACTCAAGAACCGCCTAATCTCCGACATGGGCATGGTTGATGGTGGTATCCTCGCCCCTCTCGAATCTTTCGTCTATAACCTCATCGCGCTTGTCCTCAGCCTCTTCGCCATCTTAACCCACCAAGTCTTCCTCGTCCTCATTATTCTCGCCGTATCGTTACTCTTTGTCTACTTCTTCCGCTTATACGTCCCCATCTCTCGATGTCTGCGCCGAATGGAGATGAGATTCCTAACACCCATCATCGCCAACATCGGCGTCATGCAAGACGGACTGGTGACGATCCGTGCGTTACGAGTTGAGCAGGACTTCCAGCGTAAACACCTCAACGCCGTGGACGACTTTCAAAAACAAGACCACTTCTTTTGGAGTATGGCTTTCTGGCTAGACTTTCGGCTTGGTTTATCTTCTGCCTTCATGCGTGCCGTTCTCATCATTTTCATGATATGGCGAGGTACGCCAGCAAGTGCGGTCGGCTTTGTCCTCACTCAGACCACCACCGCCATGAGTGCCGTCCAGCAACTCTGCGAGAAGTTCGCCGCTCTTCAGCTCGACGCTGTGTCCCTGGAGAGAGTCAACGCCCTGAACAAGATCCCTGAAGAACCCAACGGCGACATCGAACCACCAGAAGACTGGCCGCGATCATGCGACGACATCAAGTTCGAATCCATGTCTTTCAAATACGACAAGGATCTCCCACCCGTTCTGGACAACATATCTTTTGATATTCCTGGTGGCTCAACATGCGCCGTTCTCGGCCGCACCGGTTCCGGAAAATCCACCATCGCCAACGCCCTCCTCGTCACACAGACTCCCTTCACCGGAACCGTCCACATCGGCAGCATCGACCTCTCCCACGTGAACCGCACCACCCTCCGTAACCGCGTAACCTTCATCCAACAAGATCCCATCCTCTTCCCCGGGACGCTACGCGACAACCTCGACCCCGAGGGGACCTTCACCGACTCCGAATGCATCAACGCCATCCACCGTGTCCTCGGTCAAAGCTGGACGCTAGAATCTCCTATCGACGCGGGAGGCAAAAATCTTAGCCAAGGACAGCGCCAACTCGTCGGCATTGGCAGAGCTGTCCTTCGCCGCAGCGGATTGGTGATTTTAGATGAAGCCACGGCGTCGATAGACCGTGGAACGGCCGCCATGGTGCAGAAGATTTTACGACAGGAACTGAAGGAAAGCACTGTTATCACGATTGCGCATAGACTAGAGGCAGTAGAAGATGCAAATTGGTGTTTGAGGTTGGATAAGGGACGAGTAGTAGAGTGTGGCCCTGCGACAAATCTCAAATCGCAAAGGCAGGGTTAATGGTTTGCTCATTGTTTCTCCGAGATAGGACAGGACCACTTCCTGGGAAGACTCGGAATACATAAAGTCTTGATAAGTTGGTTGATATTCTAGAAAGATCGTAGACTACTATAGACTCTTGGAAATTTATACAAGTTATTTTTGATTCAATATGATTCGTGAATTTTATTTATTCATATCTTGTAAGCATTTACTGCCGGCATAAATATGATAGGCCAGGTCGACCTTTCTCTTTCTATTATGGTATCCCACCATCATGTCACATATAACAGATCCCATCAATTGTGATATGTCACCAGGTTGGTCTGAAGAAGAAAAATTATGGAAGATACCGGGAATGCTTTATACAGGGTATAAACGCTCAATATACTGCAACTATCTACAAGATTTACACAACATTTGCTATATTGCTGGTATGCTTCATGGTAGGGGTAGATTGAAGATTCTTTTAACTGAATAGTTTATCCAGAACTCTTTCGAACATGTTCCTAACCTAGTTAGTCTCTACATTTCAGAAGCTGACCTTGAGAACTTACTTGGACTCTTGAGGAACATAGTTCTGCTCATACTCATTGACATCGGTCAGATCTTGAGGGTAGAAATCAACCTCGGTAGGCTTAATAATCTTTGTCTTGTGTACCAGCTTCCAGCCAAAGTAGAGGACTGGGAACACGAAAACCGACATGTACCTGATACAGTTAGCATATCTACTCGACGAGGATCTCTTGTCTCTCACTCACGAGAACAGAAAGTCAGGCACGTTCCAATAGCCATCGATTGGCAGGAAAACAGTGTAGCCACCAACAAAGGTCATGATGAATGTTCCGATGAACCCATACCATGCAGCATAGGGCATGAACCAGGCCCTGTAAGGCAGCGTATCACGGCTGATTCCCTGTGCCTTGAGGGCTCGGTGCCAGCACATGTACGTGACCGCAACACAAGAGAAATTGATAAGCTGAGAAGCTGTCACGAGTGAGACAAACCAGTCGAGAACAACGGAAGTGTTCGCGGACAATTGGAGGAAAGAAAGCAGTGCAATGGCCAATACAAACGCAACGCAGTAGATAGGCACACCGGCTCTAGTGCAAATTGTCAGGAATTTGGGCGCCTTTCCTTCAAGGGCAAGACCATAAAGTGATCGTGAGGCGCAGTAGACATAAGAGTTTCCAGCAGAAAATGCCGACAGCAGAACCATGGCGTTGACAATGTGAGGCAGAACATCGATGCCGAGACGGTTCATAGCAACGACATAGGGAGAGGCAGCGGCACCGGGTTCACCGTCCTTGAAAGCAGCAGTCATTTCGGGGTCGTCGTGAGGTACCAGGATGCCGACACAAAGGGATCCAAGGACAAAGAAAGCAGTGAGGCGATAAAAGACGGCGTTGAAGGCTCTGGGCATGATTCGTCGTGGGTTCTCGGCTTCTCCAGCAGCCATGGAAACGTAGTCGGGCCCAGCAATGGTGAAGGACGCCTGGATCAGACATTGGAGGAAACCTAGCCATCGTCCTAGGGTACCTGTATAGTACAATTCGTTGAAAGAGCCTGGATTTTTCCAGTATCTGAAACCAAACGCATCTTTCTGTGGGTTACCTCCAACCATGACGATGAATGTGAAGATGATGAGAGCAACAATCAGGAGAACCTTTCCCAGGGCAGCCCAAAACTCGGTCTCACCATACCAATGCACGGCGAGGACATTGATCAAAGCATACAGAACGATGATGATGGCAATCATGGCTCCAGTTGGGATAACATCGCTCCAGAAGTGAATGATGAGGTTACAAGCGGTAACTTCGAAAGGCACCAGTGCAGCCTCAAAAACGAAAAAGTTCCAGCCGGCCGCAAAACCAAAGGCTTCATCAACGTAGCGTCCAGCAAATCGGATGAAAGGAGACGAGATGGGGAGATATGTCACCATCTCAGCCATGCAGAGAGTGATTGCGAGGATGAAGCTGCACCATATGGTAAAGGCGAGGAATAAACTGGCGGGACCACCATTCAAGAGACCTTTACCGATTTGAACCTATTCACCGAGGAAATGTCGATATGAGCACATTATACAAACAAGTTAGGGGAGATGCAAGGCGAGGTTCAAAACACACATAGAGGGCAGTTCCAATGGTACCACCAATACCAATGAGTTGAATATGGCGAGATTTTAGTTTTCGATGAGTTGAATCACGCTTGATACCGTCGAGAGATGATCGGTGAAGGTCATGACCAGCTTCAGAGATGCCGGCATTCTTTTCGTTGGAAGCTTTATCGTCACCGTATGTTGGTGGAGGAGAACCAGAAACGATTCCCGACGACATGATGTCAAATCGAGTGAGTTAATTTGATGCCTGATTTTGTTCTTGCCTTTTGCAAGCTGTCTGTTGTACCTTCCTGGACTGATGTTCCAAGAGATCAAGGCAGGAACAATAACCATGAACCCTCTTGCCGTTTAGTTGAACATAAGATAAATACAAGAGTTATGTCAAGTATCAACCAGTCCAAAGAAAAAGTAATCGAATCAATCAAAAGCAGAACAAGCTTGACGGAAAACCGGAGATTTTGAAAGAGAATGTAACAAACGGACATTTCAAAAGCCAAGGCCGGGCCATCGGCAGACTATTTAAACAGTTTTTGACCCTATCTCTCTGGTCTGCATCATGTGGCAACACAAACACAAGAACCATCACCAAGGATCCAATAACATGACTTGCAGCAAGAGAGTAAAAACCCTCATTTCTACAATGATCGTCCATCAACACCAAGAAACCAGGGTCCGAAGCTTTCGCCTTTTTTTTCTTCTTTTCTTCATCCCCGCGGACGTTAGTTTCCTGATGCGGATTTAGTTTGATGGAATCCTACTGACCAAAGGAACCAATGATATGCTGTACATACGAAGAGGATCTAACGATTGTGAAAAGGAAAAACTCTACAACGTTGTGTTGAAATTCTAGACCTGTGGGGGACCCTTGTTCAACACTTTGCTCTTGATCAAGTTTCATGCTCGTGTGCCTCTGTTACCCAAATCAAAACTTGTTGTTGGCTCTGATGCATATTATCAGCCTCCAACTCTACACCCTCACATCACTCAATCCCTCTTTATTCTCAATACAATCTCAATAAACCACACCTCCAATTCAGTCTCTCTCTTTTTCAACTGCCAACCCGTCTCCGTTTCACCCACCTCTGCAGAGCCTCTTCCGTCTCGGCGCCTCTTGGCTCGGATCTTGTAAACCATGACCTCGGCATACACCAAGAGCTCCGTTCTTATTCCCTCAAATGAGCCTCCTCCCTTTGCACCAAGAAAAAAAATCTCCTTAATAATTAGCGTGCCCACTTAGCCCACACGAGATAAACTTCCATCCCTGACAAGAAAAACGCCACGCATGTGAGAGTGGGCGAATGTATATGGAGGTGGAGCTGACGATACCCTTGCCTCCAACTTCCAACATGCCATATCTCTAACTTCTCAAGTCCAGTACATCAGCATGCCACCCATTGACAGGCGGTTCGCTGCTTTGACAGCAGCAAGCATAAACAGTAATATCATCTTCAAACTCTTTTCAGTTTCTCCGTCAACTTGTGGCCATCACTTCCCCTCCCCCTCAAATCAGACAGACCCCTCCGTTCGACCCCAGAATGAGGGGAGGGGAAACCACTCCGTCTCCAAACTCCAACCACCCCCCGCGGGGAGACAAGCTCCTCCCTTGTCCAAGCTTCCAAACCATCATCCCATTTGATACCAAGATCCTCTTTATCGCGCGTAAATCCAATAAACCTGCATCATACAACCCCAGCCACATATGTCGGCGTTTCCGATAAACCTCTTATTCTTGCCAGCTGCGTTAGGATATTTGCGTAATCGGACGTATCAATTACGGCAGCATGGTCATAGGAAAGACTCTTAGGCAGCAGAATAAAAAACCATGCATCATCTTATTCGCTGATACGATATAGATGATCATGTTGGGTTCTAAATAACTCAACAGCTACCCTTGAATCTCTACGTAAGGGTCGGAATTCCAGATCATTGGAATCCTATCAAGGGACATGATCCTACAAATCCATTGTCAGCGGTCAGAACCATGCAACTCATAGCCCAGACTCATGCACTTTCAAAGTATGGCAGAAAATAATGGCAGAATAATTCCAATTACTATAGCTATCATACTAGCATTTATCACTCAAACATGTCACAGTTGTGTTTGTGTATCATACTTGATCCCAGTGTCGCTGACATGATGTAGACAGTAAAATCATCACATGTCCTAGCACAATCCCCTGACACCTGTCGATATTGCATCAATTGCACTGTCGTCTTTCGTTCACGCACTTTTTTTCTTCTCACTCGCCTTGGTCCAGCCATGATAACCTGCATCATCTTCACCTTTCCCGTCCATGTACTTCGGAGGTTCCATCTGTTGACACTTCCCGTTCAATTCAATCTCATTTGTAGGCATTAAACAATAAAAACGGAAAACAAACAAAACAAGGGAAACACCATTAACGATAGTCATTTCAGCTTGGGTATCGTTCCAAAGAGCGTTGCGTCGTTATCAAAGTCGATATCCTATTCCCCCCAGCTTACAGCTCATCCCTCACATTCTGGACAGATTCCTTGACTGCCTGTGTAGCCTCACTAGCTGCGCTGCCGGCCTTGTCACCAACAGAAGCTGCGGCTTCGCTAGCCTGGCTGGCAAAGCTCTCTGCTTTAGCTGCCGCCGTAGCATATGCAGCTTGGAGACGGGAAAGGACGCTTTCAGTGAAAGATGGCTCCTTTCCACTAATCAGCTCCGAGACAAGTCCGCTGACAGACTCGTATTGCTTGAGGGCCTCAGCAGATGCCGCGGCGGCAGAGGCAGCAGCCGCACCTGACGCAGTCGAGACGCTATCAGCAGCAGCATCTGTCGCCTGAGCTGCATATGATGTAGCATCACCCCAAATGTGCTCATACCAAGCGATCTGGCTTTGCTCGCCATACACCTGACCACTGATCTGAGCAATGGCATTATCCCAAGATTCGGCAATGGCAAGCCCAGCATTGGAGATTTGTTCATTGGCGGCTTCAACAACAGAAGAGACAGTGTCATCCACGGCCTGTGCGGCTGACTTGACAGTATCACTGGCGGCCGAGACTGCGGATCCGGCGGCATCGCCAGCGGCCTGGGCTGCAGAGCTAGCCGACTCGCGGGCGACCGAAGCAATCGACGATGCCGATCCAGCAAGGTCGGTTGGCGTAGGCGTAGCAGTCAGTGATGACAATGCGGAGGAAGCACCAGCCAAGAAGCTAGAGTAGCGATCCTGGGCCAGACCAAGGCCAGCAAAGTAGTTGTACTTGGCCTGCTCATAGTACTTCTCAAGATTAGAGGAAGGAGTAGGTGTCGCAAGTCCGAGAGCAAGGAGTGCACTCTGGTACTGGATGTCAGCCCACAGCTTGCCCTCATTCAGTTTCTGGGAAGCCATCGATTCGATTCGTTCCCAGTCAACCCAGTTGGGAACAGTAGTTGTAGCAGGGAGCTGCTGGGCGGCAGTAGTAGCTGCGTCTGTAGCAGCACTGTACTTCTCATTAGCCGCCGAGACCGCGCGGTCGTAGGCATCAGTGACCGAAGCCAACAGCTTCTCGTGAACGGGCTTGGGCGTGCCATAAATCTGGGCCGAGACAACAGAAAGTGCACTGGAGTACTGCTGTGAAGCTCGGTCAAGGGCGCTCGAGTAAACTTCCTGCGCTGCAGACGTGGCACTCGCGATGAGATCCGTATCAACGTAATCATCGAGAACAACCTGTCGATGGGGCACCTCTTGCGCCGCAGCTCCAGGGATGAAAGCAGGTTTGACGATGGGCTCATCAGACAGGGGCGTCTCGTCTCGTTGAGTCAGGAGATCCTCTTCGATCTCAACAAGGGGTTCTTCTGTGCCAGGATAAGGTTCTTCGCTACCGTTGCTGACTGCCGGGTGGGTTTCACCGATAAGCACTTCAGAAAGCTCCGAAGCAGGGGGGTTCGACATACTATCATCTGAATCCTTGGCATCTGCCGCATCGGTGGCAGAAGAGAACACTTCCGAAAGCTCGCTCGAAACAACCTCCGCGGCGTCGCTGGCGGATTCAGAGATGGTCGAAGACTGGGCCTTGGCTGACTCTGAGACTTCATTGGCGACACTCGCGGCACTTTCTTCACCCGCAAAAACGAGGCTAGAAGCCTCACTGGCCACCGACTCGACTGTGTTCAGGATGGCAGAAGTAGCCTCCTCAACAATCTTTCCTGCTTCGCTCGACTCATCCTCCAAAACAGCCTTGGCACTTTCCGAGACTTCGTTGGAAGCGAAAACAGAGGAGAGCTCTTCCTTGGCCGGCTCCACGACTGGGGCAACGAAGTCTTCAAGTTCCTGCTCAGCATCGTAAACTGCAGCAGTAGCATCGTTGACTGTCTCAGAGACACCAGACGCAACACTTTCGGTGACAGGCTTGGCCTTACGGGTAGCCGCGGCCTGCTCTGCGGCCAGCTTCATGGCGTCGCTATCGAAGCTGTCGGTGACATCATGTGCCTCGATCTTCCAACGAGCGACTTCCTTCAAGCGGGCCAGTTCTTTAGCTGCAGTAGAAGCAAGTTCCATTCCCTCGTCTTCAATTTGAGCCGACGCATCCTGAGCCTCCTGAAGACCAGGGTGAGTAACGATAAGCTGTTTAAGCTGTTCCGTCCATTCATTGAGTGTTTTCTTCAACTCGTGATATTTGGCCCAGTCCTTATACGTCACACCGTCAGTCCACGCCCATCTCATACCAATTCGCTGCAGGGCAAGGTTTCTAGTCTCGTCCAGAATTTGGAAATGGACATCAGCTACAGCAATGACGGTATCTTGGAGCTCATTGTCATACTCCTCACGCCATTGACGGATAGCCTGAGCTTTCTTCTTGATAGCCATGCCGGAGGAACGGATGGCGGCAATAACTTGCTCGTTGGCTTGGTTAGGGTCAATTTCTGACTCCTGGGCGAGTTTGATAATTGTACTTCGCAGATTCTCGAGTTCAGAATCGACAGTAGCCTGGAGGTCTTTGTAGAGCTGCTTGCCAGTAATCTCAGCATTCTCCTTGATCATTCGCTTTGCGATCTCAGCAACGCGTTCCTCTATATCAGTAGCACCTTCATCGGCTTGAGTAGCAAACTTGGTCTGCCAGGTCTCGAGGTCCTGAGCAACCATCTCGCGAGCCTTTCTGCGCTTCTCACTTTCGTTCTCGGCTGGTGGGGGAGCCTGAACGGGGTTGATGTACTCCTCCGAAGCAGCTTGGGGCTCGGGGCTTTCGGTAGCGACAGGGGCTTCGGATGAGGTTTTAATGGAGGTCGAGCTATGGACTGTTGGCTTCTCGAAAGATGAAACAATAGAGTCTGTGACAGAACTAGTAAACTATGTCAGTAATATTCGTACTCAGATCATGATGATGAATCATACCTAGACGAGGATGACTCCTGAATGGGCTTGACCTGAGTCTTATGACGTCCAAGACGCTCACCAATACGAACCAACTGAGGCTCAACATTCTGAACGTAGAGACCGCGAACATGTGGCCAGACACTATGGTCAAGAAAAGTGTGCGTCTTGTTCCAGGCCCAAGAAGCCGCAGGGAGCGCTGTAGTAATAGTAAAATGCGATGCCGCATCATAGCCTTGAGCAGCGTAAGGGGATACAAACTCATAGCTTGGGACCAGATATTCATAGTATAACTGCAGGCCATTGGTGCGAGCGATCTCATAGTATGGACTCAGCGATTCACTAGCCTGGTTCACATAAGGCGCAATGGACTTGTCGTAATGAGTCTTGGCCAGGGATTGGTATTTGGCAAACTGGGGTTGGCCGTTCTTTTCCCATTGAGTTAAGGCTTGCTCACGGGCCTTGTTGACCCAGGGACCTCCATACTGAACAGCATACGTGCGGGTAGGCTCCCAAACCTTGTTGTCGACCAAATCATAGTAAGGTCGAGCAATTTCAACGTATGGTGCCGCATATTGATCGTAATAGGGTTGGACATGTGGCGTGACAGTGTTCTTGACCCGGAAGTAAGGTATGCAAACACGCGGCGATGTTTCGTCACATTCTTCTAGCGAGGAGGGGCATCGGAAGAGGATGGTAAGGATGGTAGCCCAAGCTGTAAGTCTGTGAAGCAGAGAAAACGCATGTCAGTAGACTGGACATACAACGCTTATTGGGGTAATGCATTATCGCAAGATAACTGGACCAGGAAAGAATACGCACCTTGCGACGACACCGAATGCCCATGCCAGAAAGCTTCGTCCCTGCGTAGGGGACCGTTTGCGACTCGTTAGAGCATGGCCGTTTGCTTTACCGTTTGGCTTGCCGTTGGCGTGAATGACGCCGTTGCCGTTCAGGACGGGCTCGGCCATGATGATAGAGGCTCGCGTCGTCAATAGCTTAATTGAGGACAAAGACCAGACTTAAGCTCAAATTCGAGATGAAACAAGGCAAAATCGAATGATAATCACATGCGCCTGCCGTAGCGGAGGACCAGCGACCGGGAAAAGAGATAGGGAGGACGTGATTGTTCTACTCCAGGGTCAGATTCACGGTTTTTATGGAAGAAGAAGAGTTGGGATGGATGATGAAATTTGGGAGCTGGACAGGTTTGGAAAGCAAGCCGCGTGCTTTTGGTACGCCCAGTGCGGCGGGTGGTGCTGTTTTGTGTTGCAGGGGGGATTGCAGCCTGTAGAGGACGGGAACGAACCTTTCGAGGAGCTTGCTGCAACGTAACTTGAGACGATAGCGAAACAATAAAACGTAGCGATATTGACAACAAGCTCAAAAGAGAGGATGTAGTAATTGTAAAGCTGCCTACTTTTTTCTTGGCTTCTGGATGTCTTTTATTAGAAGCGAAGGGTTAAGCTAAACGTTGAATGACATGAGCTTGAATTTGGAGTTAAAGCTGACGTTACACACCGGAAGTTCCTTGGTTTGGGTTGATCCTCTAACTTGTCGGGATCTACTGTATGAGTGAATGGATGTCATTCGTCCTCAGCCCACCACAACATGAAATGCGATGTAGGTACCTCCCTAGGTAGGTGTGGTGGCTAATAACTAACAAAATTGGCCTGCAGATGAATAGCACGAATGGGTTTCGACGTCATCAATGAATCAACAAGCTTGCTTTTTCACCACATCTCCGTTATTGAAGCCTGTTGGTGCAAATTGAGAAACCAGTGAGTAATCATCCACAGGTTTGACGCGATCTGGGACAAAGATGCACAATGATAAGAGACATGGACGGAATGGTTGGGCGGGACCGATCCTCAACCAGACACGGTTGAAAGAACAACATGAAGTCATCGACCGAGAGACAGCTGTTCCATTCTCAACTCAGCTAGGTATATGTTTTGTTTCATATATTTCCAGGCCTTCTACACTACAAACATTTGCTGTAAACTACATCCTTGTAAACTCGTCACTCGAATTTTACTGGCAATCAGTCCACGCTCAATACAATGAATGTTAGCTCGGACAAAACATCCAGCGCTGATCCTTTCCCATGTGACAGGCGCCTCCTCTCGCTCATGACATCAGCCTGTTCAATGAGCACTCCATCTGACACGTGAGATTGAACGAATTCTAAGCCAACAACTCGAAACATTGCCCAAGGTCGTTGGGTTTTTGTAAAGTGACCGAACAATCTCGTTTCAAAGTGTGCCAATGCAAACGTAGATGAAGACTGTCTGCACTAATAGACCCTTTAGTGGTGACTTATCTCATGGCTTATTTTCATAAATCCATGGGTGCTAAACCCTGAAATCCGAGGTCAACGGTGTTTACTTGCCCACCTTTTTAGTGCCTGCACCCTTGAGACCCGGAACATACAATTTTTCCGCACCCCAAGCTTGTTGGGGGTTTGAGAATTTGACTTCTAGCAACCAATCACGCCGAGTCTATCTCCATGAGACTTGCACTGTACTGAGATGCTAAGGGACACTTTACAAAGAACTTGGTCTTAGTATGTTAAAACTCACGGTTCTTTGTCCATAGTGGAGAAGACCCTCAAAGCTCTAGGTAACCACAAAGTATCGAACTGCTTGGTTTGCGTCCAAGTGGAGTGTGGCGGAAATAGGTGGTGGTGGTGGAATTCTTAACTACTACCTGCCGTGAATAAGCAACAACCACGTCTCAACCTTGTATTTCACTTGTTGACAACATTACGAACTCTTCAAACGATTACCGACCTTAGAGGTTCGTGAGAATTTAATTCCGAACATCCTCTCTCGAGATACGTTCTGGGTTCGCCTCCCACTTGCGATTACAGCCTTCCCTACTTTCCTATTCCTCGCCAAAATCGATTCGCTCTGTCCCGCTCTGAAGGTTCCCTAAACTCCCTTCACGATCAGTCGACGGTGCACTCTTCAGTCTGCGCATGATTTCGCTATAAACTACACAACATAAGCCCCTCGCGGGCGCGATCGATTATTCCGTTTCGCATACACCGAATACATACTTGCATCCATGGACGATCCGACGTTTACCGCGGCCTCGAAGCCCAAAGGGGTTTCTCGAGCCGCGCCTCGATCCGACGACTCTCAACTTCAAGATGGTGCTCCCGGAATATGTCGCATATGTCGTGGCGAAGGAACTCCCGAGGAGCCATTGTTCTATCCTTGCAAGTGCAGCGGTAGTATTAAGTATGTTCATCAGGATTGTCTGATGGAATGGCTATCACATTCCCAGAAAAAATACTGCGAACTTTGCAAGACTTCGTTTCGATTCACTAAGCTTTACGCACCCGATATGCCACAATCGTTACCGGTCCATGTCTTTATCGGCCACCTGGCCAAGTACATGATTCGCAATATTTTGGTATGGCTGCGTGTTATCATGGCCATCAGCGTCTGGCTCTGCTGGTTACCCTACTTCATGAGATCGGTCTGGTCATTCATGTTCTGGGTCAGCGACGAGGGCTTAGGAAATACTTCCGTGCTCGCTCAAACAAATGAAACGGCCGAGGCTGCGCTAAGGCTTGCTTCAACTGGCGTCAACGCGGATGTCTGCCCTGCCAGTCCTCTTTTCGCATCCGCTACCACTCCTGCCGCGGCGGCCGAAACCATTCTTCAGAGTCTATCAGGACAAAATATTTCCGATTTCCTGATGAGAATCTTCCTGGGCTCTCTGGGCATGTCTGTCAAATCTGATCGTTCCGAAGCCGCCCTGGATTCAGCAATCAACGCCACCTCAGGGGGTAGTCTAATAGGCACAGCACCTGCAACTCTCCTGGGTGAAGTAGCCTTCTTGAACAACCTTACTCGAAATCCCACCGTCAATCGAGCAGTCATTTCTATTCTTGAAGGTCAAATCATCACTGTTCTCGTTATTGTCTGTTTCATTCTCGTCATTCTTGTTCGAGATTATGTCGTTCAGCAACAGCCAGAAATGAACATGCGAGCTGCCTTTGCTGGAGGTAACCCTATTCCGCCACAAGGTCCTCTTCTCGTCCGTCCGGAAGATATGGGAAATGTTGAACAGCACGGAGAATCCGACGATGAGACTCTTGATGAGGGTGATCGAGGAGAGCATGGTACTGGATTTGTTCAAAACGGACACAACGAACCGGTCAACCCGCGACTGATTCGACGACCTACCACAGAGATTCAAGCACCACCGGATCTAGTTGATCAACAGTCACGCGGCGAGACCAGACCAGGATCTCATGGTTCAGAGGATAGCCCTGAGGAGGAACGTGCAAGCGTTTACGATTATTTACGCATCTACCACCAAGCAGGTGGTGACGCTCGAAAGATATTGCAAATCGTCGAGGAGGAGGGTCTCGAAGAGAAATTATCGTATTGGGTTAATATCACAAGGCGCTCCATTAACCAAGATGCCGATGCTGCTGAGTTTATCTCCTTGGACAACCAGCACGAGCTTGGCGTGAACAATGTTCACTCGGAATCTTCGGGATTAGCCGCTGGCCAGCCCTCCTTTGGGGCAGCACCTGCCCCAATTCCTCGCGAGGAGTTCCAGGCGGATTCTCCTCATCACCATGATCAGCCAGCGCATTGGAAGGGAAAGGACAGGGACATTGGTTTACCTATTCCCGACACTAACGACTCGGGAGAAACGTCATGGAGGGCAGAATTCTCGTCAAGCTCTTCGCGACCCCGAGCTGTATCTGATGGACCTCAGTTGCATGACTCCGTGAACCCATTGGCCAACAACAGCTGGTCATTTGCAGACTTGCCCCCTGTCCCACAGTCTATAGAGTCGCCGGCAACACAGCCAGAATTGAACGGGCCTGCGTTATCGCATGGACGTGGCCCTAGCATCACTGACTCTTCGTCTTCCCAGTCTACCAGCAATCGTTTTGGGCTCGAGGACAGAGATCACAGACCTTTGACCCCTCCTTCCGAGGACGAGCGTCTTGAACCGGAGCCCCAACCAACGACAACGACTGCACAGGCTACCAATGATGTTCCTGCGGATCAAGACGGCAACCGAGCTCCTGGTTTAGTTGATCGTGTAGCTGACTTTATGTGGGGTAACCTGGACGATCACCCACTCCATAATGACAACAACCATCCTCTTGCCAATGTTGAAGCTGCAGATGAATGGGTAGATATCGATGAGATCAACGAGCTCATTGAGGATGCTGACAACGATCTAAACATGAACGCCGGCCCTGGAGCGGGAATGGATCAGGAGGCTATGGAAGACCTTGAAGATTTCGAAGGGGTTATGGAGCTTATTGGTATGCGAGGTCCCATCGCCGGTCTGTTCCAGAATGCCATCTTTTGCGCCGTTCTGGTCTCGGTGACAATTTTCGCCTGCATCTTCATTCCCTACAATATTGGTCGCGTCAGTGTTTGGATGGTTGCAAATCCCTTGCGGCTTGTCCGACTACTCTTTGAGCTTTCAACTCTGCTTCAGGATGCCGCGATCATGGCCATTGGTTTCACGTCATGGATTGCCGTCAACCTGGTTGACATTGTTACTGGACTGATTGGAGGTGCTATCGCTTCACATGTTGTGTCCGCCAGAAAGGCTGCCTGGATGCTTTGGACGAGCGCGGGGAAGCGAGTCATCGATTATGCCGTGATGGACTTCCCCATGTCAACATCTGAGATGCAGAATTTCTCCGCCATTAGCCACGGAGCCTTGCTGACTGTGAAAGCCCACATTGGCAGTGTTTTTACTTTCATTGGTAACGCAATCGGCTTTATCGTAGGCGGTCATTTTCTCTCTGGCAGCGTCACTCTCGAATCCCTTACCTCCGTGATTCATGGAATTCAGAACCAGCTGGGACGCTTTCAGCAGATCCTGTTCGATCCTAACACCTGGGTGATTGATCTCAGCGAACCTGATGGTCCAGTCAAGTTCAATCCTGAACTCGCATTCTGGTCCGGAGTTGATCGGTTCTGGGCGATTCTGGCCGGCTACGTGACCTTATTTGTTGTGGGTGCCTTGTATCTCAAAAGAGGAAGTCCTTTCTCTCGTGGCCACTTGCTTCAGGCATGGGAAGCAGGCATTATCGACACACTGCACCAAGCCAGTGGCATCATGAAGGTCATCATGATTATCAGCATCGAAATGCTGGTATTCCCGCTCTACTGTGGTCTCTTGCTGGATGGTGCCCTGCTACCTCTATTCGAGGACACGACCTTCAAGTCTCGAATTCTTTTCACTTACAATTATCCTCTGACATCGATTTTTGTCCATTGGTTCGTTGGAACAGGGTACATGTTCCATTTCGCCCTGTTTGTGTCCATGTGCCGCAAAATCATGCGCCAAGGTGTACTATGTAAGTTTCCTACTTCCTCGTCTCGATCATGCTCAGTGTACTAATACGGACAGATTTCATTCGTGATCCTGACGACCCCGAGTTCCACCCAGTGCGTGACGTACTGGAAAGAAATCTGACAACACAACTTAGGAAAATTATGTTCTCGGCTTTTGTCTATGGCGCATTGGTCATTGTCTGCCTGGGAGGTGTTGTCTGGGGTCTGTCCTATACGATGCCGAATGTTCTTCCCATCCACTATTCGTCCAACGAGCCGGTTCTGGAATTCCCGGTCGACCTGCTTTTCTATAACTTCCTCATGCCACTGGCCGTGAGTTTCTTCAAGCCGGGAGATGGACTGCACGCTATGTACACTTGGTGGTTCCGAACCTGCGCCCGTCACCTGCGACTCACTTTCTTCCTCTTTGGCGAAAGGCAACTTGATGAGGAGGGAACTCTGCGTCTGTCTGGAGATTCTCCCTATCGTCAACTGCCATGGTACAAGACACTATTTCTGGAAGTGGATGACGACTACAACGTTGTCCCAAAAACGTGGAATGATATCTTTGATGGCGGTGATGCTAAGCCAAAATCGCCTCCACTGACTCAGGATGAGCTGAGCTCGATTACGGAGCACAAGGATCGTCTGAAGGAGACTGACCAGCTTGTCGAGAGCGGTCGCTTCGTGCGAGCACCAGCATCGGATCGCGTCAAAATCCCTAAGGGGAAGCAAGTTTTTCTCGAAGTCTCGGAGCGTAGCCGGCGACGGGATATCGAAACAGACACAGACCTGTACACCAGCAACCAGTACCAGATGGTGTATATACCTCCACACTTTCGTTTCCGAGTGTTCTTATTCATCCTGTTCATCTGGATCTTCGCGGCAGTTACTGGCGTTGGCTTCACCATTATTCCATTGGTCTTTGGTCGACGCATGTTCAAGATGCTGATCCCGGCGCACATCAGAACCAACGACATCTACGCTTTCAGCATCGGCGTGTACCTTTTGGGCTCACTAGCCTACCTAGTCTTCCACATCAGAAGCGTCTGGGTTAAAGTGCAGGGTTGGGCTGCCAGCGCCAAAGAGTCAATTAATGCCGGAGGTGTTACTCGACGAGCCGTGGAGTGGACAGTCAAGGGAGCGACATTGATGTACTCATACTTCTTTCTCCTGGTCGTCTTCCCTCTACTCGTTTCAGCGCTTATGGAGCTTTACCTGGCAATTCCTCTTCACACATACATGTACCCCCCAACTGCGGCTTCGGTGCAGGCGTCACGGGAAGGTGGCTCCGAAGCGAGCCGACACACTGTCCGGGTCATACAGTCTTGGACTTTGGGCCTTCTCTATTTGAAACTGAGCGCTCGGGCTGCAGTAGCACTGTTTGCGGATACACGCCTGGCAGCGGCAGTGAGGGCTGTCCTTCGTCGCGGCTGGATGCACCCTGATGCCGGTATCTTGACTCGAGCATTCGTGCTGCCCGGCCTAGCTCTATCAGCAGCAGCCATCTTTGGGCCACCTGCGATAACGGATGCGCTGGTCAAATACGGACTCATAAGGGGAGCTCAGGCTGGGGTCAACGAGTCAGCTGAGATTGCGCGTTTGGCAATCGTGTACCGATACTCTTACCCAGCGGTAGCATTGGCTACGTTGGTTATCAAGAATACAATCGGGTTGATTAAGGTGTTTAATGGATGGACTGCACGGATACGGGATGAGGCCTACTTGATTGGTGAGAGGTTACACAATTTTGGAGCGGCAGCAGCTGGAGCAAGAAGAGTGAGAGGAGCTTGGAGAGCTGGAGGTGGGAGATTATGAGAAGAGTAGAATTATCTGTTTAGATGCCGGATTATTACCTAACTAAACTAATTGATTGTATTGGATGAAGCGATATGAGCCTGTAACACATACAGTAGTTTGCAGTGTCTACCGGTACATCGTGTGTAGGCTACCCATGGCGCTGGAAATGGCAACACAGGATGTTAAAATCAGGGCTGAGTACAGTAACATACGCAACGTGCATTAGGGTCATGCCTAAGCTTAATACGAGGCTCAACACGGGAACAGGTGCATTCACCATGCATAAGATTGACCCAGAGATATCAAAGCCAACAGAAATGACAGGAATGTCTTGGATTGATTACTTTGCAAACAGAGACGGCCCAGTTCTTTGCTGTACATGAAACAATTCATCTGGCTGTGTTGTGAAATGATGATTGACAGACCCAGCTTTTGAAAGATTGACTGCCACGCAATGCTTTTTCTCTCCTCCCCCCCCTCCCTTCTTCCTCCTGACGATCTTTGGGGCTAGATGACGTTTGAGATAAGGATTAGGGAAAGATGTGAGAGTGGTTTTGAATGATCGGATGATTTATGTCGCTTGTTGCAGAGTCAGGGTTTCTTTTTTTGTTTTTGTTTATTCTTGTAATCACCTGTCATGGTGGTGATGTTTGTGATTCATGGAAAGAATATATCTAGACATGTAGTAAAATTAATGTATTAATTATATTAAGCCCTACTCGTTCATCTCGTTTGGCTGCATGATGTTATAGCACAACCTCGATAGCTCAACTTACTTACACCATAATCGTTTATTTCCAACGTTTAAACGCTCCTCAACCAGCCACCAATATTATGAAATCTGTGCTACTACGGTCCAGATACTCTGGTCCACTCGCGCAATCCGGCAATGAGACGGCGCATGGGCAGCTATCTTTAGGTCAGACTTGCATGTGTGTACATAACACACACGCCATGCAGGGCGGACCAGGGAAGGGGATGTTGTGATCTGTGCGGTGCCTGTCGATCGTGTAAGTATGAGTTGGCGATGGGTCCAGCTGTGCTTGATGGACAAGCCAAGCCGTAGTCTCGAGTATCTAAAATAAACCAACTCTTGACCTTGACTTCTATGTTCAAACGACTGTGAGAGAACATGAGTAGAAGAAACTATGTTTGTTCTAGCTACAATAGCATGATCAGCGTTGAACGGAGCCACTGGAGATCCCACATCTCGCCTCTTACACGCAACCACACACAATCGACATAGAATATCCCTGCCTTGATCTTCTTTTTTCTCTCTTCCAATCTCCACAATATCTGTGTAATCAAGTCCTTGTTTTCTCAAGTCCACTCTCCCGCAGATATCGGGTCCTGGGAAAATATCCCTGAACCCGTCCAGCCCCCATTGAACCAGGTCATATCGACGGTAGACTATGTAGTCGTATATCAGTTGGGGCGTCTTGATGGACTTGTCACTCTTTTCCTGCCATGCCCTTTTTTTGTTTATTCTTTACCCTTCTTTTATCTGACCTATTCCCTTCGTTAGTTTTGTTCATACTTTCGTTTGTTTTTCTTCTCTTTGGTGACTTTTACAAGGCAGGACCCAGGAGTTACATATCATGGTTCGGTTCAGTCTGGTTGCATCGTTACTTGTCGCGGTGGCGACAGCAGTAGACATCAACAAGGTTGATTTCACCTCAAAGTCCACAAATTCAAGATTGCCAGGCGCTTATATCTTTGAATTTGGAGACGACAATGTAAGATTTCTAGAAACCCGTTGCTAGTCTATTGATTAACATCTCAGGATAATACCGACTTCCTCGCAGAAGTAGCCTCCAAAGGCTCTACTCGTATGCATTACAGCTACAAATTATTCAAAGGCGCTTCAATACAATTTGATGATGTCGAAAACGCTGAAGATATAGCCACTCAAATGGCTCAATTCCCAGGTGTCAAACAAATGTGGCCTGTTCAAATCTACGGCATCCCAGCTCCAAAGGTCGAATGGAAGGGCACACCTGGTATGGACTACGAAACAGTCATGAAGAGGGATCTGAATGAAAGAGATGGGAAGCTGAAGGATGTGTTCTCGCCGCACGTAATGACTCAGATTGACAAGTTGCAATCTAAGGGTGTGACGGGAAAGGGGTTGAAGATAGCTCTTGTTGACAGTGGTGTAAGTCCTGACCAATGTCCCAATTCTTTCTTTTCTTTTTTCTGGTGAATGATACCTGACAGCTATTATCGAATAGATTGATTACAACCACCCAGCTCTTGGCGGGTGCTTCGGTCCCGGCTGTCTCGTTTCTTTTGGTACAGACCTTGTCGGCGACGACTACAACGGCCGCAACACTCCTAGCCCAGACGATGACCCCATGGACTGTACTGGTCACGGCACCCACGTCGCCGGAACTATTGCTGCACAAAAGAACCCCATGGGCTTCACAGGCGCCGCTCAAGGTGTCACTCTCGGATCGTACCGAACATTTGGATGTCAAGGCGATGCAGGAAATGACATTCTCATTGCTGCTTTCAACCAAGCTTACGAGGATGGTGCGGATATTATCTCGGCGTCGATTGGGGGCCCAGCAGGCTGGTCTGAGGAAGCTTGGGCTGTAGCGGCTTCTCGTATTGTGAAGAAAGGCGTTCCGTGTATTCTCTCAGCTGGTAACTCTGGAGAGAAGGGAATGTTTTATGCCAGTACTGCTGGTAATGGGAAGCACGTCACATCTGTTACTTCGTTCGACAACACAAAGTCCCTCGTACTATTAAACACGTCGTACTATAGCGTTGGAGACGGACTTAAAGAAGAGTTTGGATCTCTCATTGGGAGACCTGCTAACTGGGGCAATGTCAAGCTTCCACTCTGGGCCCTTAACTTCGACACGACTACCCCTGACGACGGATGCGATCCTTTCCCCAGCGACACCACCGACTTGAGCGATTATATCGTTCTTTTACGCCGCGGAAGCTGTGATTTTACAGAAAAGGTTCGAAATGCCGCTGATAAGGGTGCAAAGTACATCATGATCTACAACGACAAGCCAGGTGCTGTTGAGGTCGATGTATCCACCGTGGAGGGGATAGACGCTGTTAGCATGGTCACCTCCGAGCAAGGCAAGATGTGGATGGGGTATCTCAAGAAAGGGAAAAAGGTCGTACTTGATATGACCCGGACCGAAATCGGAGATGTTATGCTTGAGCAGACGGTGAACAATATCACAGGAGGTGCTGCAAGCATGTTCGGTTCCTGGGGTCCAACATGGGAGATGGATGTCAAGCCCCAGTTTGGTGCCCCTGGCGGGCAGATTCTTTCTACGTTCCCGACACATTTGGGAAGCTATGCTGTTTTATCGGGCACCTCGATGGCCACGCCCCTGATGACAAGCATCATTGCGCTCATTTCAGAGGCCCGCAACACACTCGATCCCATGCTAATCGAGAATCTCCTATCTGCCACCTCTAACCCTCAACTCTTCAACGACGGTACGGCCTTTTACAACTTTCTTGCACCAGTGCCTCAACAGGGCGGCGGTCTTGTGCAGGCATACGACGCTGCTTATACCAAGGTGCTACTAAGCCCGTCGAGTTTATCATTTAATGATACCGACCACTTTGTCGAATCACTCAATTTCACCATCAAGAACACTTGCAAGCAGGATATTACCTTCAACATCTCACATGTTCCCGCTGTGACGATGTACACTCTCGTCAAAGATACCATCTACCCGGACAGCTTCCCGAATGAGTTTGCGAACGAGCAGGCTAGTGTCAAGTTCAGTGAGAGTAGCGTGACCGTCGGTGCAGGCGAGAGTGTGGTCATTGAAGTACTCCCCACACCACCGAGTGGCCTGGATGCCAAACGTCTTCCTGTCTGGTCTGGATATGTCGCCCTGAATGGCACAGGCGGATCTTCCTTGTCTTTACCTTATCAAGGCCTCAGTGGATCTCTCCATGACTCTCAGGTTTTAGGTCCTAACGATACATGGATCAGTAAATCATCGGACTCCAACTTCAAGCCCTTGGAAGCCAACGTCTCGTTCACACTTCCAAAGCCCACGACATCTAACAAAACCTCGGTTCTCCCCGTTCTTGTCTGGTTCCTTGCTCTCGGTTCAGCAAAACTCCACGGTGATATTATTCCCCTCGATTTCGGCAGCTCAAATGCTACAAACAGTAGCATCGGTGAGCCAGCAAAATTTCCCATGCTTTGGAACCCAATGGGAGCCAAAACATTTACTTGGACGGGTGAGCTCTCTGATGGTCGCTATGCGCCAGCGGGTAGTTACTTCATCCGTTATAAAGCATTGAGGATATTTGGAGACGAGGACAAGGCGGATGATTGGGACGTCTCAGAGTCAACACCATTCACAATTGCGTATGAAGGTTAAAATATTCGGGTCAAGCTGCGGGCAGCATGCGATGGCACGAGTATAGATCGGGTCAGGATATGGGTAATTAAGATATGGACATCAAAGATAGGATGCAGATTGGGAATAAACAGGATTAAAGTAGAACTCAATATAAAGAAGGAAAAGGTTTAGAAAGAGAAGCACAATCAATAAAAAAACAGTCGACCTTGTGGACAAACATCAAGTTCAACCATGACTGGTCTATCATAGGGTAGATCTCATACTCATTCATTGTCATGGCACACGAGGGGCAATTCAGAGTTGGAGGGGTAATGGACCGATGACGGAGTCGGAAAAAACGACAGGCCGTGCCCCGCGGTTGACTCCTAGGGGAAACCAGCGAATTGGCGCCCGCAAACTTGCATTCTAAAGGCAAAAAAAGACCCAAAACCAAAGCCATTTTTTTTTCTGACCCTACCCTCCCCTCCCCTCAATCCAAGGTCCAGCCCACTTGACTCACACCCAATGACTGGACATTCGCATTCATGCTTGTTCGTCGTTTGACTCCATCTTCTGTTTTTTCTTCTTCTTTTTCTTCCTTTTCTACTTCATACTTTTCTTCTACTTTAACCCCTTCGAGTCGCCTCGCCAATTCTCGCCGGCTCTCTTTTTCTACTTGTAGACGCTATCAGACTTGTTCTTCACAACTGTTGCCTTCTCGTGCTTGTAGTCGCATTCGCACCAGCACACCCAATCGACCCTATCCCAATATTCGACCCTCCTACCCCCCGCACATTTATACCTACTCCACGATGGCGACCACACAAGACGTCAACACCCTGACCAGCCAGCTTGAGCAGCTTGGTATCGACAAGGTCGACCGTTACCCCAACTGTCACCCCGAGACAAACCCTATCGACATCTACCGATCCCATATTACTAATCTCTTGCACGACATCACTGGTGTTGATGCTAATATCATCTACCCAGCTATTCAATGGACTCAGTCACTCGACAAAGGTGATGCTATTGTTGCTGTTCCTGCTCTTCGAGTCAAGGGCAAGAAGCCCAATGAGTTGGCCGAGGAATGGGTTTCAAAGGTTCGCAAACTGACTGGCCTTCATTATAAGCCCGCACATCTAATACCATAACTTAGTTTCCCGAGTCTTCCCTAGTCGAGAAACCGGTCGCCTCCGGTCCTTTCATTTCATTCTTCTTCAAGCCTGACAAGCTTACCAAACTCATTGTTCCCACCATCCGAAAACGCGGCGATGCTTACGGCAAGAATCCTTATAACGGTCTCAAGGACCCCAGCAACCCAGCAGCTGGAAAGAAGAAGATCATTGTCGAGTTCTCTTCCCCCAATATTGCCAAGCCTTTCCACGCTGGTCATCTTCGAAGTACAATTATTGGTGGTTTCCTTGCTAAACTGTACGAGGGCGCCGGCTGGGACGTGACCCGAATCAACTACCTTGGTGATTGGGGCAAGCAGTACGGTCTCTTGGCTCTGGCCTGGGAGAAGTGGGGGGACGAGGATGCTCTGCAGGCCGATCCTATCAACCATCTCTTCAACCTCTACGTCCGAATCAACGCTGAAATGTCGGACGAGAAGGCAGTGATTGACGAGAAGAAGAAGGCTGGTGAGGACACTTCTGCTCTCGAGGCCGCCTCACTGGATGAACAAGCCCGAAAGTACTTCCGACGAATGACGGATGGTGACCAGGCCGCTGTCAAGCTCTGGCAGCGTTTCCGAGACCTCAGCATTGTTCGATACAAGGCCACCTACGCTCGACTCAACATTGAGTTCGACAGTTATTCCGGCGAGAGCCAGGTCCCCGAGTCTGACATGGAACATGCTGCCAAAGTTCTCGAGGAGAGGGGTATCTCAGAGAATTCCAATGGTGCTATCCTCATCGACTTTTCCAAGCATGTGCCTGGCAAGGCTGGCAAGAGTCTTGAGAAGACTGTCATCCGCAAGCGAGACGGTACTGCTCTGTACCTGACCCGAGATATCAGCGAGCTCCTGAACCGACACAAACAATATCATTTCGACCACATGATCTACGTTGTTGCTTCTCAGCAGGATCTGCACCTCAAGCAGCTCTTCAAGACCATCGAGCTTATGGGCCATGAAGATATTGCTAAGAAGTGCCAGCACATCAACTTTGGTATGGTTCTTGGTATGAGCACCCGAAAGGGTACTGTTAAGTTCCTCGACGATATCCTTCGAGATGTAGGCGACAAGATGCACGAGGTGATGAGGAAGAACGAGAGCAAGTACGCCCAGATTGAGAACCCTGAGGCCGTTGCCGACATTCTCGGCATCAGCAGTGTCATGGTCCAGGATATGTCTGGGAAAAGGTACGTCTTCCATTAACCAAATAGAATTGGGACTCTGCTAACAAGTCAGAATCAACAACTACACCTTCAACATGGAAACCATGACCTCATTCGAGGGCGATACCGGCCCATACCTCCAGTACGCTCACGCTCGTCTGTGCTCCATTCGCCGAAGGGTCGGCTTGTCCGATGATGCTCTGGACAACGCGGATCTCAGCCTGTTGACCGAGAAGCACGCCGTTGATCTCATCCGACTTCTCAGCCAGTGGCCTGATGTTGTGCAGAACACCCTCAAGACTCTTGAGCCTACTACTATCTTGACCTACCTCTTCAAGATGACCCACACAGTCAGCTCCAGTTACGACGTTCTCCGAGTTGTCGGCAGCGAGGATGAGCTTCAGAAGTCCCGAATGGCCCTGTACGACGCAGCAAGGACCGTCTTGAACAACGGTATGCGACTGCTTGGTCTTACTCCTGTTGAGAGGTATGTCTCCCTTAATAATGCTTTGTCGGCGAATGCATCAGCTAACTTTTTGCAGAATGTAAATGCTATATTGAACAGTCTTGATAAATGTTTTAGACGGGATCATGAGAACAGGTAAACAACGCACAACGGAATGCTATCAGAGTGTAGATCTCTAGATGGGTTGGCGCGTTCAATGGGAGCATAAAAGTGAATTTAATATACCCTTTCATCAGGCTGGATAGTTTTCATGAAGGTGTTGAGTGATATGTTGCGTAACTCACCTTGGCTTGCACTCTGTTCGGACTTCAGCAATGATTACAGCCTATCTTTGTCATTGATGACACGATAATACCCCTTGTAATGGTTGACGGGTGGGTGGATCCTCAGTGGAGACATATCATGAGATTACACAGGCAACAGAATTATTCACTGGCCAGCAGCAACCTCCATTATTCTCAAAAGGGATTGAGCAGCAAAGAGGCAGCATCAACCACGACATCTCGTGGAATGGCCGCACCACGTGACTTGTCCTTTTCTGGACCAAAGCATTCTCGGGGCCGGAAAAATAATGCAGCTGATCTTCTATCCTCTCCCCCCTCATTCCCCATCTTCAGACATTCCATTTGTGCTACTCCAGAGCGCACCAATTAGAGTCTATGATGTTCAGGCAGCAGCATTTTGGCCCTCGAAATACCCATGAAAATGACCGCAATTGCACCGCGCCGCAGATCCGCTAATAGGCACCGAGATAAAGTACTTTTTCAGTTCAACAAAAATATCAGAAGGGAGAATCCAACAATCATGTTTTGATCATCAGTCTCATGTATCCTCCTTCCTTCATCTCTTGACTGCATGTGAAACCTTTGTCCACTACTATTCTTTTTCGAGGTTCAACGCCAAGCATGCTACTGACGTACTGGCTCTGAGCCTCATCTTCTGATCGCATCAGTCAATTTTCAGCTTCATCAACCATCAATAAACAATCAATACAGCTTCACGCCTTGATCCGGTAAAAGGAGATCGAATACGTCACATACTAATCATTCAAGAGATTTCAAGAAGGTGCGACACAAAATTACTCGCCATGGAGTCATTTTCGCCCCTAGGTGGCTTCCAGCTACCCTTCCAAAAACGTCTCAGCAGACTCTACAATGACACCAAGAAATCCACCGACTTTGTCAAGGAGCCAGTCCAGAATGAGGAAGATCCAGAAATCAAGGGTCTACATCGCAAACTACGGATACAGAAAGACCGACTAGTCAGCTGGGGTCTTGAATGGTCAGATCCGAATCAATCAGCCGAAATCGATGAGTCCCTATCCAAGGCTGGCCTTAGTGAGGTAGTGGGAAGCATCATGTCAACTATTAAAGATATCCTGGCCGAGGCCGAACCTCTCTGGCTCAGCTCAAAACGCCTCATTGAATCAAGTCCGCCCTCTCAGGATTCCAAGTCATCGCTGGTCAAATGGGACAAAAGTCGATTTGCAGATTTGGTCAACGACCTTGCTACATCAATTGATACCCTGTATGATCTTTCCAGGACGAGAGCTTCCGGAGCATTTGCACGACGACCCTCGAAGACGCCTTTCAAGTCTTTAACACAAGCTGAGGATTTCCGACCGTTTGAGTCGACACGCATGCAAACACCTCAGCAGATTGACCCTCAGACCTTAACCCATCTTCGACCAAGGAAAGACGATCATGCATCTCCAGACCGTCAGGTTGTCTTTATGAGTAAGACTGCCTACTCAGAGCTCACACATGGAACATCTCGCCAGCCATGGGCACCCTTGTTGCTTGAGTATGCAACTTTTGATTCCATATACGCTGCGACTGGCATTATGCCACCAATGGCCCGGTTTGAGAAACTGTCATCGGGCTTGCAGCAAGATTCTCAGCGATCTCCGGATACTTGGACAGGATTGCCTCGACTTCTTGGCTACTTCGAAGATCTCGAGAACTCCAGGCTGGGCCTTGTCTACAGGTTTCCGCAGTCGTTCAATGCTGTCTCTTTCGAGGGCTTGACAAAGAATCCAGTGTACAACCTATCAACTCTCAGGGACCTCCTTTCCACGCCAGGGTCAGAACCTAAACTTGAAGCCAAGTTCAGATTGGCCCATAACCTTATGAACACCATCTTCGATCTACATTCCCGAGGTATTACCCACGGTAACCTCATCGACAGCAACATCTCGTTCTGTGACGTACCGCCAGCAGCTGGAGCCAGCCTAGATCGAACTGAATCGGATTTCCGGAAGCCTCTGGTGTCATCATTTGACCTCTTTCCCGACGATAATCCTAGGACTGAACCGACTCCATGGCGCCATCCTCTCGACCCTCGTGGGAATTCAGCATCTCCTCTTGCCAATAGTGCTGATCAACGTATCCTCGATCTTTACTCCTTGGCCCTACTACTTCTCTCCATCGGACTTTGGACGAAACTGGAGGATCTAGAGCTCACACAAGCTTCTTCACTTCCAGACGCATGCTTCGACCAGCTCGCCATCAAGTGCGGTAGCTTGTATGCAAAGGCCGTGCAAGCTTGCTGGAGCGCTGTTGATGACGAGCTCAAGGGGAGGTCTAATGGCGATTCGCTATTGTCGATAGTGCAGGTCAAAACAAGCAGATTCCTCGAGGCCTGCTGCATCCTTGATGGCGTGAGTGGCTTGGAAGAGCGACTGGAACATGAGCTTAGGCAACCGGAAATTTTACCTGCTGCACCAACTAGCCCATTCACAATTAAAGGTGGCAAGGATAGCAAGGATACTAGTACTAGTACGGACGTCAAGGTTCCATTCAAGCAATCGGCCGAAACGCCTCTTCCAACGCCCACCGCCAACAAGGGTATGGAAAAGGTGGACGTTGAGGCAGACTTCGACGGTAAGTGGTGAATTTCTTATTGTAATCCTAGCACACAGGTAAACTAATGCATCTCAGAAGCTGCGGATAAACTTGCATCTAAATCTGACGCCAAAATGCGACTATACCCGCATGTGCCTCTGGCTCCAGAAATCGTAGACAAATGGAACAAGATACTGATGCCTCAAATCAACCATGCTCTTCGACATTTCTACCGCAAATATCCCGAATCCGTCGAGATGTCACTGGAGTCAGTCGGGCCTAGCCCCCAGAAGACAAAACCTACGGTGCTTGTTGTTTGTACTTCTGTTGGCAAAGTGCGTGCAATTATTAAGAAGAGGGTTGGTGAGCTGTTCGAAGGACCAAACGGACTAGGGCTCAAGGTCTGTCGAGGCCATGTTGTCAGGTCACATCGACAGCCTCAGTCTGTGCTTCGGTCTATGGCACGGAGAAGCGGGTTGAAGAGTGCTGATATTGAAACGGAACACGTCGAGGCTATCAACCCTGAGTACCAGGAACGACCAGTCAACGGGGCCAGTATCGGGGCCTGGATTGGCGATCGACATCTGCCTCCTGTGAGCCTTGGTGGTCTCGTCATGATTGACGATAAGCCTTATGGCATGACTGTCCATCACATGCTTGACGACCCTGACCGGGATTTTGGAGGCAACGATACCTTGCGTTGCTCTGCTCTACCCGAAATGGACTGGTATGCTCATTACGGAGATGAAAGTACCATTGACGACGAATATGCCTACGAGCTCTCTGATACTGAATCCGAGGCCTACTCAGATTCCGATATCACTAGCGATTATGAGGATGATGAGGATGAAGAAGATGAGTATGCCGAACCGGGCGACATTCCTGGTATCGAGCCGGGATGCGGTGAAGGCTATATCGTCACTCAGCCTGCATTGGACGACGTCGAAGAAGGCTTCTACCCAGACCCTGAAACTGCAGATGAAGACCACCTTGACACATACAGTGTGGGAACGGTCTTTGCATCAAGTGGCATCCGCCGAAAGCATGCCAACGGGCTGATTCACGAAGTTGATTGGGCTTTGTTCGAATTCTCTGAAGAACGGCTTCCCGAAGACAACAATATCCCCAGAGTTCAGAGTGGTGCCTTCGTGCCCGGCTCAGGTCATAAATCCGCGGGTGCAACTGCCTTGCTGCGACCAACGGCTGTTGCACCTTCTGACGCTCTACCAGGGTTGGAGGTTCAGTGCATCGCCCGAACGAGTGGATTGCAAACAGGCAAGATTCTGCCCGCTCTCACAAGTGTCAAGATCAATGGCCGAGCTTCGCCAAGTCACACATACCAGATCACCAGTGCTGAGGAACCAAAAGAAGGGACACGTTCTTTGAATGTTCCTCTCGGCATCCCTGGAGACAGCGGTGCCTGGATCGTCGACCGGAAAGACGGCCAACTCTGCGGTCACGTTCTAGCGTGGTCTCAACGCAAACACGTCGCTTACATCTGTCCCATGGACGTTCTCCTCCTTGACATTGCCGAAACTCTCGACGCGCAAGAGGTAAAGCTCCCAGGCGGTGAGCCCATCGTGACCTTTACCGCAAGCCTTAACCGCCATGGCGAACACGTCGCCTCGGATGAGGAATACGATGAAGAGTCAGAGCATGAAGACTCATCACCTCGCCTTTCGACTGCTATCCCAGCAAGGGACGTTTCCGCCCGTCGAAGAAAAGACGTCGCAAACTGTACCGTCCGTGAAAGAGGTTCGCGTAGTCCGATCCGGCTCGAGACGTCAACCGAACTGAATGGGCTGTCTAGTCGGCTAAGTGAGATGAGTATGAGTGGCACCCTGGGGATAGGTGTAAGTGTTTAACCACAAACACTAACACTCTACTTCTTCTTATTTTCTATTTTATTTTTTACGATCACGTTTTATTGCTGTACGTGTTTCCTGAATACCCTATTAGCGAGTTATGGTGTGAGGACAAAAAAGACTGCAGTTTTCTGGATGGACTTGTTCAACTCATGGATATATATATATATATATATACGATGACGAATCTGCAACAAAGGCAACTTGCAAATAAATGTATGAGTTGTTCCTAATTTTTTTTTCTGACCCTGTTGTTTATCGTGTCTACATAAAATCATCCTCCCAGTTCTCGCTGCGATCCTGGTTACTCGAGGCCGCCATGTTATCCTCCGTGAACAAATCATCGTAGGCGTGTTCCTTCTGCCACTTCTTCTCCTTCCACTCCTGAGCCTGACGAAGTTCCTCTTTCTTCTACACGCGAACTCCATTAGCAACACACTTCTTCTCCTCGTCCTACTGTCCAAACGAGAAAAGTGGCTTACCCTCTGCTGCATCGTTGCCTGATCCCTCTTCCTCAGCTCCCGCAGCCGATCTTCCTTTTCCTGCTTCAAATCAGGCTTCTTCTCTACCTTTGTCTTGTTGAGACGGTTCACGATGGGGTTTTCCCGCTGAGGCACGAGTATCCTCTTGACTTTACGAGGGTCCTTGAATCCGACCTGACCAACCTCCATGCTGCCGTCTTTCTTGAGGTTGGACCAGGGAGTGTAGATGATGGTCACGTTGTCTTTCTTGTTGCCTAATCCCTGTCATATAAGTATCAAGTAGCAGACAGCAATGGGGAGGAACTCCTTTTCGTACGTACCCTCGATAGAGTTGGCCTTTGTCAGTTGGGCGAGATCCATGACAAGTTCTGCGGGTAGGTTGTCCCATGATTGACCTTCATTCATACGAAGATAGATATGCGCACTTGATAGTTTATCGGCGTGAAACTGCATTGGCAGATGACTGTTAGCACATCCTAACCCTCTCCTACGTTCTGACTACAGGAGTATATCCCACCCTATATAGCCCGTTAACTCTTTCTGTTCCTACAAGTTGAGTATCTTTTTTTCCACTCACCAAACGTCCTCTTCCCACCCAAACTCAATTAAATCCTCATCTAGAAAGTTTCAGCCTCTTGAGATCCCACGTCAACGAGGTAGAAACGGGTGCATACTCTCGAATTTGTCTTTGCCGACGTAGACAAACGCCGGGGGCTGCACGACGTTGGAGGTGAAATAGTAGACCATTTTGAAGGGCTTTCCCTCCCCTCGCGTTTAAATGCAGACTAGAAAGTCCTGTCCTAATCCCGACGTCACAGAGATTAGAATCGAATATCCACCAATTGTGCGGCGCGTGCGAGTTCAAGACAACTCTGTCTGATGTGAGTGAGGGGATCTCGAGAGAATTTTCGATGGTGCGAGGTTCAGCGAGCGCTAACAGTTTGCTACTGTCCAAATGTGGAGCATGTGATAGTGCACAAGTACCTCTACATCGTTTGCCGCTGAGCTCTGACATGAAACCACGTGATATCGCGATCATGTCGTGAATGCCGTGTCCATCAAGCAAGCAAATGATGATGGATTTCACAATCTCCACCGGAAGTTGTCTGAAACAATGATGATCCACCAGGTTATCATTGTAATCTTGCAATACAGCATATCGTGTACACCATGGCCAACCAACAATCTTCGTTGGGGGTAAATTTCTATTGAGGGAGAATTTGCAACATGATTTTCCGTGTCTGTCTACGGAAAATCCTGTTAGACCCCGGCGTCTCGGTGTAGCACCTGACGAGCCAGACGGAGTGACGGGGAGATGGACATTTTGCCCGATAACCATGCGTCTAGGTAGGGTAGCAATGGGAGTGCAAGCGGAGGGAGAGGCAAGGATGTTAAAGTTTGCTGAGGCACTCAATCGAAACACATGTACTCGTGTCTCCAGAATTCTGCAGAAGTCAATTTAATGTAAGGCAAAAGTTGCGTTGTTTCGGACAGGTGATAGCGACTCGATCCGTGGTTCAAGCCAGAGTCATTAACTGATACAGCATCTGTCAGCTCTTGACCTTGAGGCTGAACAACCCTGCGTTCTGGATGCGGCTCCGAACCCCTTGACAATTTTTGAGACATTACCTGGATATGCACGGCTCCCGTCAAGCTCATTGTTGCAATTACAATTGTAAATTCGAGCGAGTTGAGCGTCAAGAACCCTCGCGCATGACCCCTCACTTGTTCTAAACTCGAATAACGGCCCGGACACATCAGGAGAGGTGGGAGGAATGGCTTCATAGTCGCATGAAAGACAAATGCTAACTCTGTGAGTCGTGGGAGTCTGCCTAGTATGGAACAAGATCCGGCACAAGAGATTGCTGACAAGGTCATAGCTTTGAGTGTCTGCAGAAGCCGAGTGATCGAGCAGCCTAGGCTTAACGTGAGACAACAACTCAGTCATTGGTCCTGTGCCAGTCAGCACATGCTCGCAATTTGGTACGAAAAGACGTAGTGCCAGAAAGGGATGCAACTATCTCAACTGCAACCTCACATCCCACCATCCACCATCCCCCCCTGCAACACAACATACAACATACACGAGAAAGAGGTGCGCAAGAATGGGAGGTGGATGCTTATCAAGTAAAGCCATGGAACATTCGGCAATTGTCCCGTGCCTGTAAGTCTTGTCCATGTCGAATCCATCTCATCGTTTGTGGACCCTGCAGAACTCGGACCCAGCATTTAACTGCTTGGCGAACATTTCGGCCAGCCAAGTATCAATCGTGGTTTTTGTTTTCTTTCCTTCTTTTCAGAGGTAGGTATATATCAAGAAAATAAAATATAAAAAAAAAAAATGAAAAATAGACAGACAGGTACTGTAGCGATCCAACCTTTGCCAATAGATATGGATCCTCTCCGTCTCTTGACTAGAGGTCAAAACAATTCCACTGCATCGCATCGTGCGTGCGCAGCAACCTGAGCGACGTCCCCAGGACCAGACACTTCCCGACGAGGTTTAGCTTGATCGACCGTGCTAGAAGCTAACCCAACTTTAATGCCCTCGGCCATTAATTTGGTGTTGATATCAGTGGATCTTCGCAAACAAGTCGACCCGTTGATGGACTGGTACAGTACAGGCAATGAATGGCAGGGGTAGATGAGAATCAAAGGTTGCGACCCATTGAGGCTTTAGCTTTGTTTATTGCACCTTACTAAGGGCTCACACGTCGAATCATTCTATAGGTATCCATCCATAAGTGAGAATACTGGTCATGATCTGGACTAGATTACGCAGTCAAGCAACTTGTGGGTTGCAAGTTACATCCAAGGGATTGCCAACATGCCGACTCATTCGCTCGAAAGCCAAAGAGATTTTACTGCTCTACAATACCCGTAGCTTGCTACGCGGGGCCCAAATCAGGAAACACGGTACCGAGACAAGTGTCTGGCCAGGACACCCTTTTTGTGTCAGGTTTTGGCGGCATGTGGAGCAAACAGAAGGCAGAACTAATAGATCAGACAGCCTTCTTTTGTAGGCGCCTCTCCATTCGTTCCTTGCTTTTTTGACTGGCTTCTCAGTCAACTGTCTTGTCCAGATTGCTGCTGCCGCTGGGCTTCTCGATGTCTATTCGATCTCTCATTCGGGTGATAATCGGCTACGGCGCTTTAAGGTCCAGCGTTGAGCCCAACTCAAGGGTTCGGATTCCTCATAGACAATCCTGACCCAATCATAAGATACCTGAGATTCTCCAGACTCTGGTTCCCTTTTGGTCCGGTCTGTCTCGGTATCCATACATCTTACCAAGCATCACCTTGTCCCCTTTGAGTTGCTGAGATTTTGAGGCGGATGTCGTCATGTTGTTGACGCATTTTCACGAAGCAGTCCATCTGGAGTCAGGCTTCTCAGATGTTAAAAAAAAAAAGGTATCCTCTTGCAATATCTCATGTCATTACCAGAAAGTCGTCAAGAGATGCGTTCTGTGCGATTGAGCTCATAATTTCTTTTTCTTTTCTCTTTTCGAGTCGGTATCTGGCTCATAAAAACCAGAATACTTGATTCGCCTTTCTCGTCTCTCAGCCCCGGCCATTCTCTTGTTTGTCGGATCCCTATATCAAAAATCGATAATCAAGGGAGCGGAACGCCAGCGGCTCGTAGGGTCTCGATGATCGAACGTTCAGATGAAGCTGTGCAAGAAATCTATGTTAGACCAGTGTTTTTAGTCCAAGAAAAACCAATTCACTTACATGGGGGTCTCTGGTTTGCACCATCGTTTGAAATCTTGACACGACTCGAGCTGATCTGTTGGTATAGTGTGGCGCCGTCAGGATCTTCATATGAGACCTTGTACACATCGACTCTGATCTTGTACGTCCCCGCCTGTTGTATGGACAAGTCAATGAACGGAAAGTATACTGAAGTTCTTGTTGAAGACTCTGGCTGGCTTAGATCGAAAGCTGTCACCACGGTAGTTCCAGTCAACACACCATCAACCATGGTTCCATCGGTCCCAATCAGAAGGGACATAGCGAAGAAACAATGTCCAGGATATGATCTGCGGGAAGTCAGATGCACAATCATAGGCGGGTAGAGGATGGTGCCAGTTTGTGCCTTTGAGGGAGGCTGAACCACAACGTCGAGACTGGGCATGCCGCAGACTCCAGATAATCTGCCAGGTTGTATGTTGTCTTAGGTTTTCATCTGCATATGAAACGCATATGCTGTCTCAACGGTTGTTCAAGATGAGCACGTATATTAGCCAGCATATTCGGGTCAAGGAATGTTTGATATTAATCACGCCTTCTTTGAGCCTTCTTGGTATCCAGGTAATGGTTTCTGGCCTCTCTCTCTTTCTCTGCAGCCTCGTTGGTTGGAAACTAACTGATCCTTGTTTTGTTCTCTTATCGTGTGAGAAAGGCTCTGGGAGTAAACGAGATGTATAGAATGAGGTTCGTTTCTTGACCAAAAAGGAACAAGCAAAATGAAAAGGAGACAATGGTTCCAAGACGGGTGGCCAACACACCCGTTTTGTTGTCTCTGCTAAGGGGGGAAAGCCTTATTGGATTCGATTCAAATCAAGAATGAAGTCGCAGCTGAGGTGGGAAGAAAGAAAAGTGTCATGAATGTTCCAAGAACTTAACAGGGGCCTGTGATGGTGGACGGTGGTTTGTTGAAGTTGAAGAACGCGTTTTGCGTATTTGACATGCGTCCTTTTTTTCAACAGGGTCATGAAAAAGCAGTGCCGTTACTAATTCTTGTCGGTCTGGTATGAGACGATCGGGATGTCTAACAACAATACCGACAGCGTCTTCCAACAGAAAGAAAAAGAACCATAGCAACGTGGCTTGGATTAATCGGGGTCAATCGTCGAAGAAGAGTAATCCTAGAGAATATTTGACGAGGTGGAATATAGAAATGTTGGTGGGAGTCTGTTGAGGGATGAGACTGTTGTCTATCATACTAGGTACCTAGGTAGGTCGGTGGTCCTTGGGTACTAAAGTGAATAACGGAAGGGGGGAACTGAAGGGACAAGAGGAAGCATGACCGAGGCGCGTACCTACCCAGTTTTATGGATGGAAAAAGATGAAACGCGATCAAGAAGAGCAAAGGTGCCAAGAGTTAGGTAAGGTATGTACCTTCTCAATTTTTGTTTGTGTAACGTATTATTTTTGTGTCAGGTACTTAGGTAAGTTGGTAAGTACTCTCCGTTCTACCTGCTCGCTGATCGGAGGTGGTGCCCTTAGGCAACCCGGGTGGTAGGTAGGTAGCAGGAAAGGTGCATCGAAAGGTGGGAGACGTCTCTTCCAAGGTGTGTGCTGTCAAGTTTTGGCATTAACAAGAGACAGCAACGACACCAATCTGCCTTTATGATGTGCGTGAGCAGAGAGACAAGACAGACAAATTTCATCCCATCTGACGAATGCCAGGGGGTTACTGGACGTGGACGAAAATGGAAGTGATGTGAGCTTTCATTAAACCGCACAGTCGGAACCTATGGCAAGAACGCAAAGAAGAGGGAGGGCGGAAGTGAGGAGCCTTCTTTTCGTGGTCCCGTATCTGTCAGCCACCACAAGGGCTTATCCCTTTCATTTTCCAGCTCTGTGATATATCAAAGCATTCCGCGTCCTTTTCTTCCCTCTCCATGGGATAATTCTAGCCACGGGGGGGTCAGCGTCACATTAGGGGCAATCTGTGTTACCCAATCATTACTGCAACCCTACAGAGAGCACAAAAAGACACCCATACTCATGGCCCATGCGAGTCGCCTGTCCCCCAGCGATCTTCTCATTCCCCCATCCATGCATTCTCAACTAGGTCAAGAGCATGGCCCGGAGGTTTTCCGCGGGAGAGTGTCACCAGATAGTCGCTTGGTGGCTACGGCACCACGGAGGAGGCTTGGTGGATGAAGTTAACGGGCAAAGAGGCTTGAGGGTCACAGACATGGCTTGAGAACTATTCATTTTGAGCTGGCTGAAAGAAGGAAATGGGTGTGTTGGCTGCAAGAGATTTCTCTTCTCTCCTCCTGGGCCAGTTGGTCATCTCAGGGAAGAAAGAACAGAACATGCGAACTAGTATGTTGCTGAAATCATCAGTGTAGCCACTATACCAGATTTGTTGCCGAGGCACCAACGTGGCTTGAGGGTTTAGGATCAGTCTTGGGGAGAATGGCCAAGGATGCTTGACCCGAGAAGAGCGAGGGATCCTCACGCGGCTTGTATCACTCTTTTCGGGTTCTTCCGAGTCTTCTCTCAAAGACTAAAAGCTAGACAGGACAACCGCCAAAGATGTAAATTTCAATCCATAAAATGATACCATTTGGTCAACAGTTTTCGATAATTGTTTCTCAACGAAGCCGCACCCTTTGCTTTTACCGAAGCATGTGCCGAGAGCTGACTGGAAAGCATCTCTCATCTTCTCCTTCGAGGCGGTTCAAGGGCCCTTCAGGGGTAAACACACCCCTGAGAGGACTCGTTGGAGCATTGCGACTTAGCACTTCACAAAGATGCAGCAACGGGGAAGTTCCTAGTAGCATGACAGTGTGAGCCACGTGCGTATGTAAGGCAAAGGGGACTCGTGGCGCCTTTACACGCGGTTACGATGGAGTATCAAAAGTGGTTCCTTGACGTTAGACCCTGGGAATTGGTGGACGTCAAGATCGTGAATCGAGTCAGGGGAGGCGAGGCAGGCACAACAAACAGGCAACAGGCGCCAATGTAAGGGGGTGGGGGTTGGTGGCTGGTGCTTGGATGATGATGGCAGACATAATCAAGTGATAAAGTTATGTTGAACAGTGACATTGGCGGCCTCATGTGATGATTTAACTTCCAGCCCATGATATTCTACGTTAGTCTCGATATGAAGAGAAGCCTCATGGTAGGACAGAGGAAGGTAAGGCTAGATGTAGCATGTGTTCCGGAGTTGGTGTTACTGGTGCGAAGCGTCACTGTACCTGTATGGTATAAGAATACATCATTGTGAGGTAGTCGTCCGGACAGAAGGATGGGAAAAATGCAGACGTGTGAGTGGATGATAATATGGGGAGGAAAGATGCAATATGCTATCAGGTGAGTGCTGAATCAAACGGGGGGTCGGGCCGTCAAGCAGACTGACGACCAGCTTTGTGACTAATAAGTTGTGTTTTGTGTTTTTTTTTTTTTTTTGTT
>JABGLY010000416.1:0-39867 GCA_013623525.1 Fusarium dimerum
GGCACCGCCCGGATGGGGTTACGGGATGGGATGTGATGGGATACTTTGACGCCTGTTTGGGTATCGTTTTTTTAGGGGCGGGCGGTCAATGATCAGTTTCTAAACTCTTACAGAAGGTAAGGCAGGCAGGTGTAGTAGGGGCTAATGGGCACGGCGGGCCCGTGGGGATGGGGTTGAGTTCGAGTCAACAACAATTGATGAGCTGGGCTCTAGGTAGTACTGTAGGTACAGTATTAACCCAAGTAGGTTATTAGGGCGGTTGCGAGATGTTGGGTTGAATGCGGTCAAACAATTGACGGCCTTACCTCACAACTGATGCCAAAAATTAACTCCATCGCGAGAGAATATGCACTATGCTAGCATTCACCTACTATACAAACAATAAAGTACCATCCTCACTCTGCTTCACATCCATCTGGCTCAACTAACCTCGCTCTGCATGCGCGTCTTTCTCTCAGTCTTGGATATAAATAACAATCATGCGTGTCATCCCCATCCAGCATAGCCCCTCTGCTGAACCTGAACCTGAAGAGGCTTCTCGCATCGTCAATGAAGGCTTAGATGGAAGAAACAGCATGTCTCTCTCGACTGTGGGTTGGATTTGTCTAGACCATTAAATGGAGAACAGAGGGGCCGCTAGGGGCACATGATAGGTTAACCCAATACACAGTGTACTTTTTCCATCATGAACCACCCAAAGGTACTGTCATCTACTTTTTCTCCAATCAATGATCTGCCATCTCCAACCATTCACACTGTTTCCCAAAGGCTGAGCCATGCTCAAAACCTCATGCAACATTTCAGATCCACTCACGACCTAGCATGTTTCCAAACAGCTGGCTCAACTTCTATCAACATGTCACGATCACCCAACGTAAAGGAAATATTCAAGTCTTGGTATCCATAATCTCGTTTCATCTCAATTCCATCTTTATCTCCAGTTCCGTTCCATTGTTAAAATACAAGCCCCAAAACTCCAGTGCCGTGGACCGTATCTCACTGTCCTGAGAAATGCAAACCACCATGTTTTTTGCTTCACATGGCCAACCCGGGGCTCTCTCGACAACCAGTGTCTTCTCGAGCCTAAGCCAAGTCTAAGCTATCAAGTATAGATAGAACATTGGCCCGGAAAGCCTTAGATGCGGCCGGTACCAACATATCGTCGACCAGGGCGGAGGGAACGCTTGGCAAAGCCCCAGGCAAAGCTCATGCTTCGGTTTCCAGTACACTTGGTACCAGCAGCCATGGCTTGGACGACAGTCCACCGACCTGAGGCGCATCGCTGGTACTGTGTGCCCCCGATGCAGTTCCACTCGCCCTCGCTGGTGCAAGCAGAGCCGGGTGTTTGGGCACCAGAACCAGAGCCAGAGCTGGGAGTCGTGGCAGTAGCAGTAGGGCTAGCGGCTGTCTTGGTAGGAGCCTGGCCAGCAGCACCAGTAGTGGTCCTGGTGAGAGTGAGCAGAGTGCTGCCAGTGGGTTTGGTAGCGGACTGAGTGGCAGATGTGGTAGCTGACTGCGAAACAGTAATGAAGACGCCGCCGGGGCTGGAAGGAGATAAATTAGTCTCGTCTTTTGCAATTGAGGAAGATACATACATGGTTGTGGAAGGACGGGCAGCTGAGGTGGTTACAGGCTTGTTGGCAGATTGAACCGCAGAGGAGGCGGGAGAACCCCCACTGCTGCCGCCGCCGCCGGAACCACTTCCGCTGCCAGAAGCGCAGCTGCCAACAGGATCAGAGGTGCCAGTCGAGTCGGTGGTAACATCAGATCCGGGGTCGGGGAAAGCAAGATCAGTGCCTTCCTTGGTGGAGCAGCTGTTTCCGACGTTGGCAACAAACATGGCAGGCCGGTTGCTGAGAGCTTTGGTGCTGGAGCCGCCAGTGATGGTAACGGCAGCGCAGTTCATGTACATCTCGCGGTTACCGACCTTGTTGAACCAGGACCAGGCAAAGAGGGCTTCACCAGAGGGGGTATCGGAAGGGACCTTGAAATTGAGCTTGGATGTGCCGGAGAGGGGGCAATTGCCGACGTAGGAGTGGATGACAGACCACGTCTTACCGCTGTCGAAAGAGAGGGAAGCCTGGCAACTTCCTCCATTGTGGTTGGCACCACCAGCAATGGACATGTTGAAGGTCCCACCAGCTTGCCAAGAGGCGGTTGGCTTACCAGCTGGTGTGCCGACGAGGGAGTGGTATCCTTTGCAGGGGAAGTTGGCACCGCTGGCATCGAGGGGAGAGGTCATGGAATAGTCGACATCACCTCCATTGAAAGGGTTTACCTTTGACTTGAAAGGGGGAGGCCAGGTCATCTCCATGTGAGCCTGGGCTAGACCAGCTAGACCAAGGGCGAGAGTGATGGACTGAAGACTGAAGAACTTCATGTTGGGTGAAAGAATGATGAAATGCGGAGTTGATTTCCGTGATATTTTTGAAGAGAAAAGGCTCGAGTGGCTGGGTTCGTTACAACACGTCCGTCAAGGAGTGATGTACAAACGAGATGTATTGAGTTAGGGATGGGAAAAAAAGGAAAGGGTTCAAGTGATGAACTGTCGACGCAAGTGCGTTTGCGTGAGTCGAAAAGTGACGGATAGCGGTGATTCGCCTTTGTCAGTTGTTCAGAACGATGGTTCGTTTGCAAGGTGGGTGAGTGAGTGTGTGTGTTTTGTGTTTGTGTATGTGTCGACTGTTTGTACAAAACAAAGGGATGGAAGAGACTGTGTTGTTTTGTGATGGGATCCGTTTCGAGAGGTTGCAGACAACAAAGTCTTATATGTCGAGCCCGGCTCGTGAAGTTAGAGTGAGTGTGTGGGAGGGTTGTTCAAGTGAACCCCTTAACAGTGAAGTGACGTCGGATGAATGGGCGACTACGATGGCGCGGCACAACAATGGGTGTGCAAGTGAGTTGTGCTTGGAGATAGCGCGTCGTCGTGAGTGGGTTCCTTTGGTGTCGACTATGGCCTATTGTGTGCAAGGGGTGAACAACGTCAGCTGAAAGGATTGTGGGTTTGTTCTTCGATGTCAACGTCGAAGAAACAAGATCGAGAACAAGAACAAGGACAGGGCCTGATCTAGTCTGGTCCTGCGATGGATCCTGAAGGAATGTGGGACAAGACAGCTGGACACAAGGTAAGAAAAGAAAAAGAAGGTTGTTGTTGAGTAAAAAAGAGGGGGGAAAGTGAATAGAGAGAAGAAGAAGAAGAAAAACAAGGTCAAAGTGTTGGCAGTGACTGGCAGTGGCAGTAGCAGTAGCAACGATGACACAAGTGACCGAGCAAGGTTCTTTCGTTTCGTCTCGTCTCGTGTCTTTTATTTGTCCTTTTTTTTTCTCTGTCGTCTTCTTTTGGGTTGCCTCTTGTGTCGTTGATGTCTTGGGCTGCGTTCAGGTGTTTCGAAATAGACGGAAACAGAGCTATCGAATGCGGCAACACGCGCAATGGCCGAGCTCAGACAGAGTTGCTGATCAGGTCGAGAAGCCCCAGTCAAGAATGCTGGAACTAGGAGATATTGAAGGTTCACAACGAAGTACTGGAACAGGGGTCCAGCCGGGGTGTGTATTCTTGTGCGAGTGTGGGGTGCGTGTATATTGCTGGAACGTCAGAAGGAAAAGAATGGCCCAGCCTCTTCTTTTCTTTGTCGCAAACAGATTTTCCTTCTCCAAAGTAGTAAAGAAAATAAAATAAAATAAAATAAAAAAAAAAAAGTCGTCAATGGATCAGGTTGATCACCAAGATTGGGAAAATATTGACAGATTCTCCAATGATAACCGTCGATGGGAGAAGAAGAGAAGAGAAGACGAAAGGTCGAAGGAGGGTGTGAATGTAATAGATTTCCAGCCCGTCAAGGGAGAGTCAAGCAAAGCAAAGCAATGTGATAATGGACACGAAGTAAGTGACCAAAGATCAATGGGGAGAAGAGAAGAAGAGAAGAATGAATGAATCGAAAGAATGAATGTAAAGTCCACGGGACGGCTGGGTTAAGAAGTCGAAGAGAATTGAATTCCTGAACAACACTGGGAAGGAAGGTAAAGGGACCACAAATGGAAGAAGGGGGAAGGGGCGGTCCACGATGTCTTTTTGTAGGTATGGAGCAGGAATCTGGTCCCCCTGTTTTAGATGCCATCGCATATCGATAAACTGGTAGGCATACAGATTCTCCTCATCCTTCAAGCCATCTCGGCTTAACATGTCGAGCATGGATAGGATTGGAAACGACAGGGGTCTTTTCTCGGGCGACTAGGTGATCAACGCTATATGGGCATGGTTTATCATGCTACGCTAGGTCAGGAATCATGCAACGTTGTGAGAAGAAGAAAAAAAGGAGGAGGGAGGAGGGCTGAGAGGGCGTTGACATCGAATTCATGACAGCTGACGAGGGCATGTCATCCGAGTTCTCCAGTAACGCGCTTAAAAATTAGCCCCTGAAGGGAGATCTACTTCCAAGCATGACCAAGGCAATAAGATGGACGGTTTATCGAAATCCTGTTTGACATCGTCTTGTCTCAAGGGAGTAAAAGGGGCGTGTCCTGTCGGCAACTGGTTGTGCTGTCATGACTTACATGAGCCCACTGAAACGCAGACAAGAAACGAGAAAGAAAAACAAAATACTACGTAAGAAAAGAAAGAAACAAGAAACCAGTCAACTGCCGAGAAAAGCCCAGCTTGGAAAGCCAAATGTCTCTGTATGTCTTGTCTGAGGCCTCTTGTGATGGAAGAGACGAAAAGAACAGTGGCTTGTCTCTCAAAGGTGATGCACCCATAGAGTGACTGGCTGTGAGCGCGTCTGGACCTTGGGCGTCTACGTCTCATACACGTGGAGACAGATGCTAACCCCCTGGCGCCTAACTGCCTGCCTTACAGATCTTACCTCATGGAAATGATGAGGGCATTATTATGTTATTTTAGAATAAAAAAAAACAATGGATGATCAGAAGTACCCTGGAGAGTGGCTTGTACCGTTTGCGAGAAAATAAGAATCATGGCTTCCACAACTCCAACGTTCCCTCACCTGAGCCAGGGCGAGACAAGGCACAATTGGCATCGTACCTAGCGGAAGGAATTGAGGCTTGGGTTCAACTCTGAAACCACTCCGATCTTGAACCCTTTCCCACTTTTCTCTTTCCCTCTCCCCACAGGCATGGATGGAAAAACAGACACGGGCAAACCTACCAAAAACAGGGGACATGGTCCATGAGCGTCGGCGGTAAGCATCTTAAAACGGCCTATGTTGATCAATCCCTGTCATTCTTCTTTTTCTTCATCATGGTCATTTTTATTTCCTTTTTTCGGGTCTCGACATCACATCACCCCCTTGTATTCTCGGTATGCCTCGGTCAACTGCTCAATCAATCACCTGAGGGATTTACTCAGGCATTTTTCCACTGTGTAGACCCCTCATACGGTAATTAAAATATGCCCTATCACCAACCAACCCGTGTTTGTCTACCTGAGTGAGAGCGGAAACTCGTCACAAGAAATAGTGTTAATATAAATGTCCAGCTCATCACGTGGTACGGTGAACCTGACACAGACCGTCTGTGCCACTTCTTTTGTTCCCCTCTGGTTCCTTCTTGGATCTCCATATTGTGTGGTGTAATTGCTTTTTGAGATGTCACCCCCCTCTGGAAGGTCGTGATTGAATGTTACTCCGTTATGCGAGATACTGGACATCGTCACTGTCACTATTGAAACAACGATCGCTCTGAAAGCGCTAGGAAGAAACAGATTCTGTCCAATCCTTGAGGTTAACTCATTCTCACGGTGACGTTACAGATCCATATTGCCTCAACCGAATGACAGGTTGAGCACGTCTGGACTCCGTTTTTGAGAATAGCTCCAGCGTCATGCGTCAGGAGAGCGCGAGCAAGCCAGAGGGGGGCGGGAAGGGAAAAGACAAAGGAAAAAGTGCCAATAAGAGGCTTAGAGCATAACTTCCCCATTAACTCTGGTCCTGGAGGGGGGGTCAGTGGTGCTGCTCTGACCAGTCACACTACGAAAGTCCCCTGACGCTTGAAACGCCACCCGCCTGTTTGGAATGCATTGATTGGACACGTCCCTGGATCTACGAGGGGCTCGGGGCACTGAGGGGGATCGGAGGGAAGGATACACCCTCCATCACAAAGTCAACGTTCAAGGAGGGATCTTCTATCCTGGAAGCTGTCTACCACTAACAAATGAATGACATCTATTTGAAGTCCCGCTGGGAATACTGCACAAGCCAATGTGACGAGCATGGATCATGCCATACTATCTACAGGGAACAATGAGGGAGCAGAGAGAAAACAACACTATTATCGCCGGTATTATACCTAATGGTTCAGCTTCTGCAGGATAACCACCCAGATATTAAATCTTGACCTAGAAGCGGTGTGCAACCAACCGGTGTATTATGACACTGCCAGCTGGTTCCTAGATTGATTGACATGTGTGTGTGTTGGTTGTATTGTGCGACAGACAGATGGGAAGGTATTGGCAGACAGCACGATAGACATCCTGTCTCGCAATAACGCATCCACATCCGTCGTTAGAATGCCGTGGCATAGATATGCTCGGAAGGGAATTTTTCATATCATAGAATCATATCCTATCCATTAGGTACTTTAATCAACAAAGTGTACAAAAGTACCATGAAAATCATACCCTCTTAATACTATTCAATGCGATCAATTACCCTACATCACAAATCGCCAAGCCAGGCCCAAGGTCTCAACCGGAACCCCACAACAACTGATCTTCACATGCATTCTAATTTAATTCTCCTGCTGGCCCCGAACCATCCCACATGGTTTCCTATCTCAGATAAATTAAAAGTATCAGCCACTTCCTATGCCATTTGCCACATGCTATCAAATATTCCCTGACGCCTCAACCGTTTCTCTAACACCGGCTTCCTTCCACAACCCATGCTCTGAATTTTTACGTACTCGGTCCGTTCAACAACAAAAAGCCCTTCGAACTGTCTGCCATGTGATAAATAGTATGTAATGAATATCATCTTTTGTGATTCAGGTAGTACTTGTCCCTTGTGCAATCTACATCATACAGTCGAGTCTTCTCGGTCGGCCATATCCGAGGGAACTTTTTTTTTTTTTTCTCTAAGAGAAAAAGTCACACACTTGAGAGACTTCAACATGGAGAACTCGGTGCGTACATGGATGAACCCTACATAAAGCCGGAGATTCAAGAATCAGTATACTGCAGCGCTATGTTTCTACAGCCGCGCGTGTATGCAACACAGTAGCGTCAGTAACTCGTAGATCGAGGCAGGATTCAGCCACTCACAACACAGAAACGACATCGTCTTACTTCCTGGTAATGCCATGTTCCAGCGGGGTCAATTACACATCTTCGGTTCTCTCCTATTTACTGCATCTGCCATCAAAATGAATTGCACCCATGTGCTGTTCTCATCCACAACTCTTAGGCAAACATCATGTTACTTGTGCTCTGGCCCACTGCCTCTATACCAGATACGACGATTCCGTATTGCTAACATATATACATACCTTGGATACCTACTTTTGACTACTAGGACTAATACCCTTTTAGATAAGCTGGCCATGAGTAGGTAGCCAAACTAATGTCTTCCATGGTATGGGCAAATTACGTCTCAGGTCGTAGCTGTCATGTTTGGCATCCCAGCCCACGTATCTCTTTCACTCATCAAACTCGTCATCCATCAAGGATTGCTATGTCACCAACACCTCCCGATGGAAACCGCTTTTTCTTGTCGCCGAATCGCCCCGAGTTCATCATCAGGAGCAACGTTACTTCAACTCCACCATGCTCATTATTCTGCTCAACACTGTTGTAGTATTGCCGCTCACCGCAACTAGAGTGCTACTGTAAAATGATAGCCATTGTTAAGTAGGACTCGACCCCTGCCGCCATCATCCTGCCCTGGTACATGTTCACCCATCCATCTGTCCAACAGCATCGGCACATCGCTATCCGTGGTCCTTAGCCACATTCCAGACTCTCCCACTTTCGCTTCATCAAGCGTGTACATTGTTCTTGGCAATCGGACGACACAGAGTCTCTACCAGCGACTTATTCCCAAAACCACCACGACGAAGCCTATGTCATAACAGCCGGAGACGCAGTAAGAACGGAAGATTCTCACAGCATCACTACCGGCTTCGCCTGACATGCACCAGACCAACCGTAAGCGACCCAATGGCTCACTTGCTAACCTAACTGCTTCAGGTGACCCGACCCCTAGGCCTTCACGCCTAAGCAGATACTTGTGCGACGCTCTACGAATATCCCAAATTGCAACCTATATGCAATGATTCGCATGTTTCGCTGCTGTACAATTATGCTGTAGACGCTCAGATAGATGGGCCGCATAAGAGTATTGTATTGTGGGGCCGCCATACAGAGATAGTCTTAGAGATGATTGTCGAGGATCGATTATTGGCAAGGATTTAAAGGGAGGAGAGCGTTCATGCTGCGTTGCATGTCCTTTTATTTAGCCTCATCTGACCCTTCAGCCGATCGGTTCTGGTTGACGGCAGGCACAGCATGATTAGGTTGCGGTGTCTGGTGATGTCCTTGGTAGCCCTTGTTATAATTGTTGCTGCCGTTTCGATGCTGTTGTCCGTACTGGTGTCCCTGCTGGGGACTTGATCCATAATGCTGAGGTCCGGGACTACCGTAACCTCCTCTCACTGCACTGCTGTTAGCGTCATTAACTCAGAACTCGATGCATTTTGTGGACTCGAACAACTTACTGGGTCCGTTGGGTTGGCCGGGAGTGAACACCGGCTGGTTGTACTGCACGTTCGGGCTCATCCCATACATTGGTTGGCCTTGCTGCGATCCCTGGTGTGCCATCATCGGCGCCGTAGGACGTCCAGGGCTGGGATAACCATTGACCCCAGGTACGGGCTGTGGTCCAGAGGGGGGCATGAACTGAGGATGGTTGCCAGGATACATCATCTGGGGACCTGGCACCATGCCTTGGGGGCCAGGAATAAACTGGGGTTGCATCATCATCGGACCGCCCATCTGGCCCTGCTGAGCAGCCATGTATTGCGGGTTGTTGGAGAAGCTGCGGAAACCACCCATCTGAGGTGCGCCGGGGCCCATGTACATTGGTTGGTTGTATGGAACCTGAGCGGGCGATCCCGCATAGGCCACTGGCACATTGCCCAGACGTGGCGAAGCAAATGACTGAGCCGAGTTCGAGTGCATCATTCGGTGATCGTCGTTGCCATAGGGCGGATGAGGCCCAGGCCCATGCTGTGGAGTATGCATCTGCATCGGAGGCATATGAGGAGAACCTCTGTTGGCCATATTATGCACGCCCTGTTGGAGATGGAAAGGGAGTTGATGCTGATGAGGCATCTGAGGAACCACGTGCTGCGGGTTGGGGGTAGCCAATGCCGGGCCCCCAAAGGGTTGGCGTTCAAAGTATTCCTTGTATGTCAAATGCATGATGGACTCGGGCTTCTCGTCATCCTGAAGTTGCCTCCATGTAGGCAACGTGTCGTATGAGGGACGAAGCCCAGCATTGTCATCCCAGTTACGACCTTGGCCAGGCGTGAAAGTCTGGATGTGGGAGAGGATGTAACACTTCTTGACATCGATCGCCTTGGTCTTTCGGCGGATGAGCTGTCCCGAAGGAGGAGCGTTTGATGCGGAGGCATCAGTGTGGTTGACAGCAGACTGAGGACTTGAACCAGCGCTGGGGTGTCCGTTCGGGTTGAAAGCGGCAGCAAAAGGGCTTGGTCGGAACTCGTGGCTGTTGGGGTTCAACTTGGCACCAGCATGAACGTTTCCGCTCAGGCGGCGATTATAGCCCGAGTCAACACCGCCGGCTGGACCAGTAGGGGGTGCTCGCATCTCGGGGGTAGTCCCATGAGGTTGGTGAGGTGGTGGCTGAGAGAACTTTTGCTGCTCAACATTGCGAAGTCTTTGGGCCAAAGTACCAGTCTGTTGCTGAGGCATGTGAGGCCCACCGCGGTTGTTTCGATATTGCTGAGGGTGGTATTGCTGTTGAGGAAACTGCTGGCGAGCGCCGGGATGGCGATTCTGAACCCCGGCAGCAGCAGGTGTAGCCTGAGTACTAGATGGGCCTCGCGATGTTCGGGGATCACTAACAGTTGATGCACCGGTGGTAGCAGGAGTCTGCCCGGCGGACTTGACCTGGGCGTCCTTTGCTGGAGGTGACTTTTCCTTGTTGACGGCCTCAGCCTTGGCTTTGGCGACATCCTCGGCATTCTTAATGGCCTTGGCTTGAATCTCCTTCTGCTTGCTAGGATCCTTGGCAATAATCGAGACGAGGTCCGTCGGGACCGGAGTAGATAACTTGAAAGAACTGGCAAACCTCTTCAATTCGGTCAACTTGATCTCCTTGTCCGCCTTGGCCTTATTGGTTCGAGCCTTTTCCGCATTCTGCCTCTGCTGGGTTGCAAAGTTCTTGAACTCCTTAAGGACGTCGTGCTCAACAGTAGAAGTAGCACTTGGTGTACCTTGAGATCCTGCGACAGAGGACCGTGGAGTGGTCGCTGCCTTGTCCGCGGCTTTAGCGCCAGTAGCCTTGGTATCGGCCGCTTTGCCATTGGTCGACTGAGAGGCAGGCTTCGACTCGGTAGAAGGAGCTTCGACGTTCTTGGTCTCGACTGGGGCACGTGGGGCCTCAGCTTGAGAATCGGCACCGTTCTTGATGACTTCGGGAGTTTGTGATTTTGGTGCCTCGGTGGCAGGGCTGGGTGACTCCTTCGAAGGAGCCTTGAGCTGGGAGGAAATGATGGCTGGATCAAAAGGAGCTCCCTTGACAGTAGACTGGGCGGTGGGCGCTCGCTTCGCAGGAGGGGTGTACCTGTTTTCTCGTCCGGAAGACAGAGGGGGGAAGTCCTGTCGCTTGACTCCGCTGTATCTGCATGGAAATTAGTAATAAGGAGAGCGATATCGACGGGCAAAGTCACTCACTTGTCCTCTTCGTCGCCGCCATCATCACCACCCGTATAATCCATAACACGCTCTTCGGCCACGTGAGCAGTGGTAGGTGCGCTACGCTCAATCTCTCTGGCCTTCTTGTCGGCAGCGGCTATGCGTTCGCGATACTGGGGATGATTCTTGTTGATAGCAGTGGTGTAGATGTTCTCATCATAATCCGTCTGTAGACCGAAAAGGCGTTCATTCTCAGCAAATTGATCCCATTGACCGCCACCAGCGGGCTTCTCCAGAGAACCATCGAATGTATCGTTCGCATCAGGAACCCAGGGTTGAAGGACCCTCTCAGCCCCGAACCGGCTATTAGAAATGGCAGTATCGGTTCGAAAAGAGCCTCGATTTCCTAGATGGCTGTTAATCAGCATATGCATAAGAATACGTGGTATATTTGGCATGAGAACGGACCATTTTGGGGTTTACCCCCAGCCCCTCCACCAATCCCATCCTTCTTCGGACCGGGCATATTGAAAACGTTGGTATTCGGTACAAATAAGCGTTAAAAGAGCGTCAAGTTTTCTTTGAACCCGCCAACATATAGAAAGTGGCCGAGGAGCCTTGTGTGGTGATAAAGGTCGATGGTCGGTGATCGATGCTTGGTCAAAGGGTAGCACAGCAGATTCGTTGACTCCTACAGGAGCATCATGTTAGCTCTTGACAACCACTACGAACTTAACATCACATGAAGGATCATGCGTAATAGAATTTTGAAATGGGGGAAGGAGGGAAGAGGCCACATATTGAGGCCATGACGTGACCAGTCGAGGAACTAACGGGCAGCAAGAAGAAACTGAGGGTCTCGGGAAGGAGCCGTAGGCACTCAATGGAAGAGGCGGTGGTGATTCGTGAAACGATGATGCCAGTTTAGAAGAAAAATATCTGGAGTGAGACATACCTTTGTGACGATTAAACAACCCACACCAGAAGTTGGTAGAGGTGAGCCGTGACAAAGTTGAGGAGACGAGTTAGTTGATAAGGGTGGTGCTGGTGCTGTGCCGGTACTGCAGGTGCTGTGAGAAGGAGAAACAGAGTTTCTGGAGAGCTTCCTTGCCAGCAGAATCGCTCCACACTTTGTCACACTGCGCTTCGTGTCGTTTCGCTCCGCGATTCAAGTCAGTGCCTGCAACCAACTATATTATGACCGCTACAATCGAATGGAGTCGAGGCCGGTGAATCTGATTGTTCGGGTAGGATTTTAGTCGAGAAGAAGGATAGGGAGCCAAGAGACAGGTTTGGTTGGTAGTGGGCGCAGGTGGTGGAAAAAAAAAAGAAGGGCTTCCGGGGGGGTTTAGAAGGAAAGCTGCGACGTTGCGAGAGGAACAGGGTGTTGTTGGTGGATAGGCGAGGATTGGGATGGGGGAACTGATTTGTTACTGCGGCGGGTTTTATCTCGTGGGGTAACGACGTTGAACTTGAGCGCCGAAAACAATTCGCGGAGATAGGACATATATCTTTGTCCAGGTGTCCAGCTCAAGAGGTAACTACTATTTTTTGCCTCGTAAACGGGCGAAATAGTTGTGTGGAAGAGAGGGAAAGGGGAGAAGAAGAAAAAGGGAAATTCCTCGTGAGGAGAGGAAAATGGGTAAGAGGGCAGAATTGAGGCGCAGGGTTGGGCATAGAAGTAAAGGTCAGTGGTGTTTAATACATTGGTGGTATACTTGAGCCTCCAATATTGCCCGTTGTTTTTCCAGCAGATCGATGTACCTTGAATGACAGCAGGAGGCCAAACGCTTTTATCGACCAACCTCCTCACTTGGGCGTATTTCTTTCGAGGCACACAACAAGTCCGAATTGTTCTGGCTCGGCTTTTGGTGGGGCGAGTATACAATCATTGCTGGTTTTTGTTTGCCTGGTCACATTATGTATGGTTTAATGCAAACCATTGCCACCACGACATTTTGAGCATGCTCGATCGTTTCGACATTGACGATTCAGAGTGAAACGTCTCAACCAATGATTCTATTGTTTTGAACCATCCATCAAATCACTGCCACTGCTACTTGTCATCAGTCGAATGCGAACTATCGGCTTCCTGTGAACATGTATAATGGATACAGGCCATCCATTACTTGAATGCCACGTTCATCTGACAAACAAACATCACTTTCACTATGTCAGTTGCCAGACTGGCCCTTAGCACAGCTTTTGTCTTTATGAAGGGTTTGACATATGCAACACCTTGATAACAATTTAATGCACATCATACGTCAGGTAAGTATCTTGACATCGAAACGATCTAAACCCAACAACTACACCAGAGACATGTATGACAGACAATGTGACCTCTTCAACTGTTAGTAGTGGTTGGATCTAGAACGATCTTGAATGGACATAAAGTGCATTAGCAAAGTGTCCCAGGGGTTCAGTGAATAGAATGACAAAATAATTTTAATGAGTTGCTTTTTACCCTAGTGCAGAAAGAACGGAATGAACGCTTGATGGCATGAGATCGAACAAAGCGCATGCCTTCATATCATTCTTACTTATCCACTGTAGTGTCACTACAAGCTATTTCTTCTGCAATGTCGAACATCCCCCAAAAGACCACATCGCTCTTGAACACAAATGTCTGTCAAAGGTACCATCATCACAACACAACATCTTTCACGAGTAGGCGAGAATAATTTGACAACAAGGAGAGGGAGTATGAACCAAAGGATTTCTACGACAAATATTCACAAAGTGGACTTCTCCGCCTCTTCTAAACAACTCTGACTTTGACTGTTGATACAAGTTTTTGTCTCCCTTGGACTCCCGTCTATACTCGGAGGCCAATCTCCTCAGCGTAAGGCAGCACGAAGAGGTCACCGACGGTGGAGACGGTAGCCTTACCCTCAAGAAGAGTCTTGGCAGCCTATGCAAGTCACAAAAGTCAGTACGAGTAACTATCCATACCTTTGGTAAACTTACAGTCTTGATCTTGTCAGCAGTAACACCATCAATAGCCTGGGCAAGGCTGGTGGCCTCAAAAGGTTTGCCGCTGTTGACGATACCGGTGCCGGTGAGAGCAATGCTAGATGAACGGAGCTGGTTCTCGTTCAAGGCGGTGAACTTGGCGTTGGCAATAGCCTTCTTGATGTCCTCCTGGCTGGTGCTGCCGCTGGCGACGCTCTGAAGAGCCTTGACAGTCTCCTCAGCACCCTTGCGAACGGAAGCGGCGTTACCGGAGAGCTGGATAGCGACGAGGCCGGCATCAGAGTAGGAAAGGTTGGAGGAAGAGACGGTAAGACCAGAAATGCCAGAAGTAGCCTTGGAGAGGAGGCTGAAGCCGGGAGCCCACTTGATGGTGGACTGGCCACCGAGAAGTTCGGCCAGAACAGCAAACTCAGGCTTGGCAGAGTCGCGACCGGCGCCAGGGAAGGCAATGACAACAGAGTTACCAGCGTTGCTGCTTGTTCGCTGCTCACCACCGTAGTACTTGGAAGCCTCTGTCTTGAGGGACTGGCCGCTGCGGGGAGTGGCAGGGACGTCCTTGAAGAACTGACCAACCCACTTGTTGAGAGTCTCGGGAGCAGCACCGTCGGCGACAACGGCAATGTTGGGCTTGGAGTAGACGACATCGGCAAAGCTGGCAATGTACTCCTCGTTCAAGTACTTCTGGTAGGGAGTGGAGGCACCGGGGTAAAGGGAGGCGCCGAGGCCGGTATGGAAAGCGACAGCGTGGGCTCCGTCGAGAGCGAGAGCCTTGACATCAGCGTTGAGGGCAGCCTGCTTGGCGTGAAGGACTCGCTCGACGTCCTCGTGGAACTCGTGGGCTACGCAAAAAGTCAATTGGGCCGTCAAGCAAGTTAGTAGGTTACCCAATTCTACGCACTAGTGTACTTGGTCATAGAGATGACCTCAGCGAGCAGCTCAGTGAAGTAGGGAAGGTCCTCGCGGAGGAAGCTGGCCTCGACAATGAGAGCCTCTCGGGAGTGTGAGGAAGCCAATTGACCACCAAGGAGCTCAGACTCGCGGGTGATACGGAGGGCAGATCGTCGTTGGGTGTTCTGCAAAGATTTGGCAAATTAGCTCAATATCCTCATACTCGCCATAAATATCCCGACTATCTCACCTTGAAAGCAAACTCGGCAAGGCCAACAGTCAGACCAGGAAGAGGCTGGTATCGAGTACCAGCCTTGGAGACAATGGCGAGCTTAGTGGTAGGTTGATGGGCATCTCGCGAGGCGACCTTGAGGCCTGCCACATCCGAGGTCTCGTACGATCCAGTCGAGGCGGCAGCGGCAAAGGTTCGACGCTGGACGCGGCAGGACTGACGAGCAGCCTGCTGCGCGGTTCGCGCAAGTGACGATCTCGAGATCATTGTCGTATGTGATGGTGTTGACAATTGGCAATCCGTCAGCCGTCGGGTTGAAGCGATTGATCTCTCCGGAAGAAGTGCCTCGTCGAAAAGCTTCCCGTCTAATTTTCGGCAACAGGGAGCGATTGACCAGGTCACGTGATGCCGCTCCGGTCAGCCAGATTTCCCATCTGGGTATTGGTCCAGTACTCTTCTCAATTGGCCCTGGCAAAGAGTAACAAGGAAAAGACCTTTCCCCCCCACCTGCCGGTCTAGACTTATACCAACCGCAGAAAGTGGTACAAGAAAAATTGACGTTTTTGCGCCTAAGTTTTGTCAAACGCATTTACTTTGCTCCCAGCCTTCAACCGCAATTCTTTTTTTTCTATCCTTTAACCCTACCCCGGTCCTCACCATTTTAACAAATCAGTACCCTACGATCGTTATCATCTTGCCAGCAGGCCATACCTTCAACTGAATACACTGTGAAAGATCAATGCAGCCGAGGTAGTAATTGTGGTAGCTCTAGAGATAGTGAGAGGATCTCTAGGAGCAAGCAATGCTCGTTGTGAGTTGGCGCCTGCTCAAATGTTGGAGATGGACAGGCATAGACTGACTCTATCGAACAGACAAAGCACGCCGCTGAGCTTTGTGCTCTCCTAGTTAATGACCTCTACGGCGAACTGCCCTCGGTATGCTGATTTCTTTTTCGAGGAGGAGAGATGGGGAAAAAAAAATACAGTCTTGTCTCCTAGACCGCGGGGCTAACATTGTCGTCACCAACCAGCGTATCCTGATCGCATTGCTCACGAAGGGCCGCTCGACGATCACACAACTGACACAACATACTGCGCTTACCCCACGACACCTTCGAAATGGCCTTGCCGTCCTGATCCAGCAGAACCTACTTTACCACAGCACGAACCCTGATACAAATGTCACGAGCTATGAGGCCAACCCCGATGCGGCTTATAACTTGGTGCGATCCGGCAAGATTCTTGCCATTATTGAAAAACAATATGGCAATGCCGAGCGGGAGCTTGTACAAACCTTGATGTTGCTTGGCCACGCCCGAATCGCGGACCTTTCTCAAGCCTTTGGTTCGCGAGCTCCCAAAACCAATGGTCACAGCCACACAAATGGTGATCATGAGTCACACAATGGACCCATTGAGTCTGAGAGCCACCTAAACGCTGTTCTGGGTCGACTGATCCGTGCCGAAATTGTCGAGACTGTTCGTCCTGAAAGCTTCCAGAACCCCAGCGACGTGTATCGGGAGATTGAGCAAGAGGCTACAAAGACCAAACCTGGTGAAAAGCTGGTGAAGAACAAAGGCGAGGTGCAACGTCAGATCATCGAACGTTTCAGGGAATTCAGAGACCAAAGCAAGTCACTTAAGCGCCAACTGGATCAGATGTCTGGTTTTGCACCCAAAAGACGGAAGCTTTCCAACGGAGCCGCCGAGAATGGTCGCCGCGATTCTGACGACGATGACTATGATTCCCCACGATTAAATGTAAGTCAACATCTCCGACCAGTAGTAGCAATATGCCTAATATTTACTACCTAGCCTAATGTGGTCGTGAGAGTCAACCATGAGAGGTGCTTGGTCGAGTTGCGCAACCAGCGACTGGCGGGGTTTGTGGCGGACATCATTGGGGAAGTCACGAGTGAAGTGTATCTTACTGCGTTGGAACTTTTGACCGCCCAATTTTCAAGGTGTCGCGCCAATCCTCTACTCGAAGAGGAAGCGCCGGGGCACCACATGTCAATCACTACGATGGATATCATGGAGCATCTTGATGAGTCCATCAACGTTCAATCTGGAATTGGCAAAACATCCAAGGATAAGATTGACTTTCCCAGTGCAGAAAAAATACGGGAAACGGCCCCAGACACGGATGACGATTCGGATGACTCAGACGCCGGGCCCCCTGGTCGGAAAAAGATAATCAGTGTGGATGAGGGAGAAGACGAATGGGCAGAAGATGATGAAGAAGAAGGAGAGGACGAGAAGAAGCCTCATACCAATGGGAACGGAACCAGCAAGGTCAAATTTGATGAACCGAACGGTTCGAAAGACAACCGTGTTAGCCAGATGCGTCAGCACCTGCTATTGCTTGCTGAAAGCAAGTATCAGTTTCTTCGTCATTGTGGAACACATGGTCGTGGCCAGTGGACTGTCGATTTCGCTCGTCTCATGGCCCGACTGCGCGAAACCGAAATGGATGCGATTATCGAGCAATCGCATGGCCGACACGGCCTACGCTTAACTCGAATTCTGAGGGAGAAGGGCAAACTTGATGAGAAAATGCTCCCTTCTGCTGCTCTAATGAAAAAGTCAGATGTACAAGGCAAGATGCTTGAGATGCAGATGGCCGGTGTCGTGGATGTCCAGGAAGTTCCTAAGGACAGTAGCCGGCTAGCTAACCGCACTCTGTTCTTCTGGTACTTTGACAAGGAGCGTGCACAAATACAGGTGTTGGATGACATCTATAAGGCAATGCTACGATGCCTCCAGACTCTCGAGGTCCAGCGTCATAAGGAGCGAAACATTCTGTCGTTTGTCGAGAGAAAGGATGTCCAGGGCAAGGAAGAGGAGGTGATGACGACAGAGCATTACAACAAATACAACGAGCACCTTGAAGTGCAGAAGAAGCTGCTTGGACAAGTCATGAGACTTGATGAACTGGTTGGAGTTCTTCGGGACTACTGACGCATTGTGGTTCTTGGCTCATACATTGCTGAATTTGGGCTGTACGTAGGACATGGTAGCTTTCTGGTTAGAGCAGTCAACTGCTCCAATTATCCACTGGCGTGATAGGCGAGGAGGTTTTCATGAATCTTCTAACAATGGAAATGATGGGAAGAAGAAGAAGGAGAAAATTTTGGATTGAAACTGTACGATATCATCTCGTGTTTTTGTTTTAGTGAAGGCAAGGAACTGTTAACATTCATGTCATGGTGCTGCAGCATGGTGATTGGTATCATGGTGCATGATACCTTGTAGAGATAGGCTATTTCCATGGTTACCAAGTTCGATGGAAATTCATGGGGATTTCAAGCACGAACTCTATATGCTGATTCTGAACCCAACAAGAATGAATTTTTGGAAACATGTACGTGAGGAGGGGGTAGAAGGGGAGAGGTCCGAAATCTCATCAAACTCATGCGCTGAACCTCGAGGTATCATAATTGGCTAGAAGCAGCCATTTGGGTTATACAGCAATTCCGACGTCGGTACCTTGGTGAGCCCTGTAGCTGGGTCTTTATCAACTGTGGGGAACAAGTACAGCACAATGACCCCATGCTCAACCGCCCGGTGCCGGGAAAGACCACGCCAAAAAGAAAAAAGCAACGGCCGGGCACTACCACGGTAATATTCTGTGGAAAAATTTCCTGGCCTATCTTTTCGCGTGATAGCTTGCTTGTCATATCGTCCCTTTTTTTTCTCTCTTTTTTTCCCACCTCCTCATCCTTTGAACAATCGGACCTATCCAGCTCTTCTCTTTTCCTCAGCCCACGCTTCTTTCTTCGTTCCAATTCATTAGAAAGTTTGTCACAATGTCGCCTCCTGTTGCTGTCGGTAAAGAGAAGGAGTCTAACCTGGCTCGACTCTTGGGTTCCGGTATGAACAATCTATCCATTTCACCGATGCATGAATTTCAGCTGCGACCCATGGTTATCATGTCGCACAAATTACGTCTGTTCGGTTGATCAGTGTATACTAATAGAAATACCTCAATAGGTTCCGCTGGTATTGCTGAATTGGCCATCTTTCACCCCGTCGATACCATTGCGAAGCGATTGATGTCCAACCAGACTCGTGTAAGGACAGCCCAGATTGTGTAGATTGCACAGCACAAGACGGACCCATCCATTGACTCGGTCATGAAAATAGATCTCTGGTGCCTCTGAATTGAACAAGGTCATTTTCAAAGACAAGGCCTCTGCTCCAATCGGCCGAAAGTTCGTCTCTCTGTTCCCTGGTCTGGGCTATGCCGCCGGTTACAAGGTTCTTCAGCGAATCTACAAGTACGGTGGTCAGCCTGTTGCGCGAGACTTCCTTAGCAAGCACTACGGCCGCGATTTCGAGAATGCCTTTGGCAAGAAGACTGGAAAAGCTATCATGCATTCCACTGCTGGCAGGTAAGAATAATAAGCGCAACTGGCTGCGCCGTTTCGCAATCCACATGGACTGACTTGCGATCCGTTCTATAGTCTGATTGGAATCGGAGAGATTGTCCTTCTTCCCCTTGATGTTCTCAAGATCAAGCGCCAGACAAACCCTGAGGCGTTCCGAGGCCGTGGTGTACTGAAGATTGTCGCCGATGAGGGTTTCGGTCTGTACCGTGGCTGGGGCTGGACTGCCGCCCGTAACGCTCCCGGATCTTTTGCTGTATGTTCTCCTCTATTCTTAAAATCCTAGTCGCGGACATGAATACTAACACCTCGTCTCAGCTTTTCGGTGGCTCTGCCTTTGCCAAGGAGTACCTCTTCCACCTCGAGGACTACAACAAGGCCACCTGGTTCCAGAACTTTGTCGCTTCCATTGCCGGCGCCTCTGCCTCTCTTGTCGTCTCTGCTCCGCTCGATGTCATCAAGACCCGAATCCAGAACCGTAACTTTGACAACCCTGAGAGTGGTTTCAGAATCCTTTCCAACATGGCCAAGAACGAGGGTTTCGGTAGTTTCTTCAAGGGACTTGTTCCCAAGGTAAGTGGCAATCCTCTGAACCTTCGAAGATATGAAGATTGCTAATCAATATGCTGTAGCTGCTGATGACTGGTCCTAAGCTGGTCTTCTCTTTCTGGCTTGCCCAGACCCTAATCCCCGCCTTTGATGTCGCTTTCCGCAAGTGAGGGGAAAAGAAGTATTAGGGAGGAAAAAAGAAAAAGAAGAGTGAAGGAGATGTGTAATAATGCCTTTGTTTGGAATTGTGGAATAGGTGAGACATCTACACGACATCTAAAGATGGTCTGCACGTGGTAAAGCTGGATGGGATAGAGATCTTTTCTTATTTCTGCTTGAATGGGCTATGATAGACGGCACGATATGACGGATACAGGCCTCGGGCTCGGAAGGGGTGGACGAGACCACTCAACTCTGTATAAATTATAAAGCGTATTTTGATTTCGATTTTTGTATAGCCTCGGGTTGAGTACTATTTACATTAGGGGATCAAGTAAGTGGTCATTTTGCTGTTATGTGCTTTAGATCCGTATTCATTGCTTTTCCCCTTGTTGTGCCTTCGTGTCCATGTAAGCGCCCACAGGCAGAGAGCAGCTACCTCGATTCCAACTCATACCTGCATCGTTGCTAGGGCCAAGTGCATAGTCAACAACTCAACAGCTGCTGGCAAGCTTGGATCACCCACAAAGGCGTTAACCAATAATTGATGATGATGGCTCTCCCGGCCTTCTACCCGGTGGCGTGATCTACCTAGGTTTCTTCATCGTCATTCGCAGGACTTCAGAAGGACGAGAAAAAACAAAGCAACAAGGGTCCCAGACCGACAGAATTATGAAGGGAATATACTATACCTAGGTATGTGTAAAGTTGGTGGATTATGAATACTAGTACTTTTTAGTACTCCAGTACGTACTTGTGTGGTCATTTTGAAATATCTGGTGGGGCCGGGAGTGGAACGTTGCTGGGCAACCGGGCCCAAGCACGAAACAAAAATAAACCCAAAGCGTCCAACCTTGATTTCTGGCTTTGGACGTCAATAGCTATAGCTCGCTCCTACCCGCCCTACTTTTGGAGCAGAAGGCCGCCAGTTTCATCTCCTGCGATTATTTTTTATGACTTGACTGCTTTTCCCTCAACCTCCATTTTCAATATCATCATCTCCTTTAACCTTTCTCTACATGGTCGCAGTCGAGCGCCGACTTTTATCACACAAGTGATTATCGTCAGAAACATTTCCAGCAATCCTGACTCCGATTTTAACGACTTAGCGTGGCTGCGGCGCCGTCCGCATTCTTCTCGTCCGGTCTATTATACCCATCACCCCCATTGCTCACATACCAGTGCTCTGTTTCCAAGGAAGACAACATGCCTTCGTCAGAGCGAGACAGTTCCTACGATGGGGACGGCTACCTGAGACATCAACACTCGGCCTCGTCTGACCCAAGTTTTCGCGCCCTGGTCCCAATGTACGTTTTTAACGTCGACCCTCTTGTTTCTTCCTGCTTTGTTTTTCTCCAACAATGACGTTCCTTCGCAAACTGACAAGAAATAGGTGGGATAGCTCTGACCCCGACCGTTGTCCACCTCCGCTACCCTTGAATCCAGGCTCTCCTCTATCATCACGAGCTGGAACTTCAAGCGCCATCCAGTCCGCCCACGCTGCGCTTAATGAGCGTGCAAAGGAGAGTGCTATGATGCCTCCGTTGAACAGGAGGTTGCATGATGGATCCCCTTCGCTCCTCAAGTCCGGCTCACACCGCCGCGGTCACTCGTCAGTGCGAGATCTTAGTTTGATGATTGAGGGCAACAGCAGCCCGTCTGTGTCGCCAACCAAATCTTTTGAGAGATCAACCCGACCAGAAACCCCAACGACGCAGAGGGAGGCTTCTTCAGATAATCACTTCACCGACAGAGACTCAACCGTCTCTAAACACGGCCCAGGTCCTAGTCTGACCCCGATATTGCGCCCTACCGTCCGGCGTCCTGGTACCCAGAGCATTTTGGGCGAGAACACCCCTCCTCAGTCCTCGACCATGCTCGCATTGCAGAACATGTCTTCCCAGCAGCAACAGCCGAAGGAGCAGGACACACCGCTGGCCAACATAACCAATGACTCATCGGCTGTTGTGAAGCACCCACAATCCCTCGACCAGCTCTCAAATCAAATTCTTAGCCTCACTAGCATTGCAACATCATTACAGAAGGACATGGCTCAATTGAGTCGGCGAAGCAGAGATAACGCCACCGACTTGTTGAGTTTGAAGGAGGCCACAAACACCAGAGACGAAGATATCCGAAAGAGTTTACGGGAGCTTCTTGTCAACGGAAGCGGCAATGGGAACAACAACAATAACTTTCGCGGTCTTCCCCCCTCCCGCGATCCTTTTGGCGGTTACTTCCTTGACAACAAACCTCATGAAGCCTCACCCGCGCCGTCAAATGTCTCACGAGGATTCCAACTTCCGAGAATCCCTTCCCCCAAAAGTTTCCATGATTCCATTGATAGAGCCTCCATTAGCACACCTTCCTTAGCTGGTTCCGAGGCGCCGGCGTCCATTGCTCTACTCGAGAAAATCATCCGGGAGATGGGAACCAAGGAGGGACAAGACTCCCTTCTTCGACGGCTGATGGAAGTTTCTGAGAAGTTGGCTGATGTTGCAACCTCCTCAAAGCTGAATGAGGTTATCGATCTTGTCAGGGCCCAGTCTGAACAAGCCATCATCACGGGGGGGTTCACACCTGGGCTAGATCTGGACAAATCCCGCAGCTTCAGTTTCGATCAAGAACCGAATCAGCTGGAGGTTAGACCCGGCCTCCCGAGAAGCGCTGTCTCCCAACGTGTGGAGCACTTGATGAAGAATGAAAGTCGCCGCAACTCTGAGCCTTCTGCTCGAGGAGCCAACGTTCTCAACGACGACCTGATCAACATCATCAGATCAGTCAAAGATAGCGTTGCCCAAGGGGGCGGGCTTACTGCTGAAGTCAAAGCCCTTGTCCGCGAACTCCGTGGGGAAGTTCTCGGTATGGGCCGAGAAATCGGCAGAAGGCTCGAAGGGGTCTCTCGAAAGGGGGTTGACGATCATGACAGCCCTAGCAAAGACGAGGTGGCTCGTGTTATCGATGAGGGCCTTGAGCAGATGAAAGACCAACTCAATCATGTTTTGCGAGAGCATCGACGCCAGTCTGCGGCTTCTGTTAGCACACAGAAGACTGCAGTTGACTACCAGGAGATCTACAACGCCATGCGAACAGCTCTTCGTGACAATGAGGAATCTCGCAGCAACATGCCTGATCTCAGCCGAGAAGATGTCATCGAGGCTGTTCGAGACGCCTGGGAGAGCTACAAGCCCGAGATCGAGGTCCAGCAACTTGGTCTCGAGCGTGATGAGGTCCTTGCTTGCTTGAAGCAAGGTCTCCAAGAGTATGCTCCTCGGGATGACCACCCTCCCGCTGCCACGAGAGACGAGGTTTTCACCGCTGTCGTGGAAGGCCTCAAGCACTTCGTGCCTCCTCAAGTTGACTCACCCGCCACACTATCCCGTGAGGAAATTATCGATGCCGTCCGGGACTGTCTGGAGGAGTTTGAGTTTCCGGTTGCTCCCTCCGCTCTGGGTAACAATGAGATTACTCGTGAGGACATGGTTCATGCTGTCAAGGAGGGTCTCCATGACCTTGATATGCACTCAAGCCGTGCTTTGGTTCCTGCCTCAGCAGACAACGACGAGGTTGCTGAGCGACTAAATGAAGTCATGGCATTTCTGCGACAGGAGTTCAAAGCCGTGTCAGAAGAGGCCAAGCAGAATGTTGCTGCAAATGGTCGTGATACCGAGCAAGTCCTTGATGCTACCAAGGATGGATTTGAGAACCTCCGAAAGGCCATGGAAAGTTATGTTGATCAAGCAAGCGGACTCGCTGGACAGGAGGACTTCATGGATGACCTTCTTAAGTCTTTGGACGACTTCAAGGATGAGATCGCTGGCCTAATCTCCAACCTCAACGAGCAGAGTCGTGAGCAGCTTCAAACTGAGCTCGAGGGCCTTCGCGAGGTGGTCAACTCTTCCATGGTTCCGGCCGTGCCGCAGCAAGCCAACAGCCAGGAAGTTCTTGAGGCACTGAATACCGGCTTCAACAACATGCGACAAGAGATCCTTCGACCTAAAGCAGAGACAACAGAGATTCTCGACGCGCTCAACGATGGGTTGAATGATCTCCGAGCTGGCATGGACCGAATCACTAACAAGCCTGCCGACCTGACTGCCAACGATGAGATCCTTGATGCTCTTAAGAGTGGTCTCGACTCAGTTCGCGCCGACATTGAATCACTTCGTGACGGCAGTAATGACAGGGCGATCGCCACCTTGGATTCTACACCTGTTGCCAGTGATGAGCTTCTTGACGCACTCAAGACCGGACTGTCATCCGTTCGCTCCGATATAGAGGCGCTGCGAGAGAATCAAGCTGAGAAGGCTGCTACCACTACCAATAGCAATTCTACTGATGATATCCTTGATGCGCTCAAGACCGGACTTGAGTCACTTCGTGCTGATATCGAGGATGTTCGTCAGACCGCCCTCGAAAAAGCTGCCGCTCCTGCTCCTGCTCCTGCTCCTGCCGATACCACTACCAACGATGAAGTTATTGAGGCGCTGAAGAATGGCCTAGATTCTCTCCGTGTTGACATCGAAGCCATGCGAGAGAGCAACGACAAAGCTCTCGCTCCTCTTGAGCAGACGTCAAACGAAGATATGGTGGAAGCATTGAAGAACGGTTTGGACTCCATTCGCCTTGACATTGAAAATCTTCATAGCGAAAAGTCGACTGCGAATTCTGACAATACCTCAAATGATGAAGTCATCGAGGCGTTGAAGAATGGCCTTGAATCCATCCGTGCCGATATGGAAGCCCTTCAAACCAACAACGAGAAAGCTCTCGCACCTGTTACTGATGCCAGCGCCACCACCAGTAATAATGACGAGATCCTTGAGGCTCTTAAAACTGGTTTGGAATCAGTTCGTTCCGACATTGAATCTCTTCGCGAGCTCTCTGGAGAAAAAGCTGTTGTCACTGTGGACGCTGCCTCCAATGAGCAACTGCTCGACGCACTCAAAAGCGGTCTTGACTCCGTCCGATCCGATATTGAAGCTCTTCGAGATACCAACAATGACCGGGCCCTTGCCGCCGTATCGACTGAGACGAAGGATGAGCCTACAATTCCTGCGGATGTTGCCAAACAAGAGGACATCAAAGGCATCGAGATTCTGTTCGCGCAGCTGAGTATCAAGCTCGAATCTTTGCAGAAAGAAACTGCGAGTGCTCAGCAAGACGATCTGAAACGTATGGAGGATACATTGCGCGTCCTCCAAGATAGCGTTGATGAAATCGCTTCTCGTGATCCAACGACGACCCGCGCTGTCTCTACCGAAGAAAAGACTGAGGGTAAGACGGAAGGCGAGGATGACACGGGGCCTGCATCAAAGGAAGACGTTGTCGCCATCGAAACCATTCTGCGAAATACCAAAGCACGGATCGATGATTTCGTGGACGGCGAGCAGGCCGTGCGAAAGGATCATGTCGATGCTTTGGAGGCTCTTCTTCTCGAGACTCGGGAGAGCATGACTTCAATGACGTCGCAGCTTGAGACTGTTTCAGGCAAGGAGGACTTGCAAGGTCTGGAAGCTATTGTCGACAAGGTGTCAACCAGCCTCGACGAGATCAAGGAGCGCATGACTGCTGAGTCCGAAAGCCCGGACAAGGTGTCCAAGGCTGATGTCGAGGCTGTCGAAGCCCTCGCACTCGAGATCAAGAATGCTATGGAAGGCTTCACCAGCACAGACTTGGCGCTCCTAGCCCGCAAGGATGACGTGGCAGGCATCGAAACCGTGGTCAAGGAGTTCCAAGAGAAACTGAACAGCACTGAAATCATCGTCAAGGAGTTCCAGGAGAAGCTAGACAGTACCATTGACGCTTCCACTAAAGCCGTTGCCGTCCGTGATGAAGAGATGACAAGCGTTGGCGAGCGAGTCACGGAGGTCAAGACCTTCCTTGAAGAGTTCCAGGGCACTATCAAGACGAAACTCGAGGAGGGGGCCACTGGTGTGGAGGGTGTCAGCAAGCTTCTCGAGACCATGGGCGAGAAGATCGACAAGAACGAGACCGTCGGCCAAGACCTCAAGGAGATGTTTGAGACGATGAAGACCGAGTTCGAGGATTCGAAAGCAGTCGTCTCCGGGGTCACGGTCGAGTCAAACGAGAAACTTCAGGAGGCTACGGACACTCTGGGCACCAAGATTGACGAGAAGATTGGTGAACTCATCGCCAAGTATGACGCGCTCCAGACCATGCTCGACGACAGGAGCAAGGTCAGTGAAGCTCGGGATGAGGCTATGGAGACGGCCGTTACCTCGTCAAAGACAGTCACGGACGAACTGAAGCTACTCGTCGACACGCTTGGTTCCACCGTCACAGATTCTCTTGAAAAGATGGAAGAGGCTTCCATGACTGTCTTCACCAAGGTTGAGGAGCTTGTGACAAAGAATGAGGAGAACCATACCGAGGACAAGACGGAGCATCAACAAACCCGTGATCAGATTGCCCAAGCATTGACTGTTGTCGAGGGACTCAAGGAGGAGGTTAACGAAGCCAATCCCAAGGTCTTGGAAGCGGTTAAGGATCTTCTCCTTCTTGTTGGCGAGCACTTCGAGCACTCCAAAACATCCGTCACTGAGATCCAGGAGAAGATTGTGGAGAACAAGCCTCCCGAAGAGCTCAAGACACTTCTGCCCCCTGAGAAGTACGACAACACTGAGGTACATGAGAAGCTCGACAAACTTGTTGAAGCAACATACGACGACACTGAGGTCCGCCAGCGGCTGGACAAGATTATCGAAGAAAAGTACAACGATGCCGAGGTTCGCGAGAAACTTGATGAAATCATCGCAGCCAAATACGATGATACCGAAGTCCGTGAAAAACTAGCGGCTCTGGTTGAGGCCAAGTATGATGACTCGGATGTTCGTGAAAAGCTCGACACAATTATCGCAGCAAAGTATGATGACGGTGATGTCAAAGAGAAGCTCGAAAAGATTATCGAACAGAAGTACGACGATAGCGAGGTCAAAGAAAAGCTCGAAAAGATCATGGAACAAAAGTACGATGACACTGAAGTCAAAGAGAAGCTTGAGAAGATCATAGAGGACAAGTACAACGACTCTGATGTCAAGGAGAGGCTTGATATGCTCCTCGATCAACGCTACGACGATACAGAGGTTCGCGGCAAGCTCGATAGGCTGGTCGACCATAGTACGGTAGCGGAGCAAGCCTTCTCCCGCTTTGACACCCTTGATCAAGTACATGCATCTGTAGTCAAGACAGCTGCGGACATCTCCGAGTTCCTTACAGCGCAGAAGGAGCGCATCGAGCAAGCCCACGAAGAACACGAGAGAACTCTCCAGGAAACCATGGTGTCGGTCGAGCGCAAGCTTGCGGAGAGGGACCATGTTGAAGCATCCGTCCGCAGTCTGAAGGATGAGGAGGAGCGACTTCGACAGAGCATCATGAGCCTCAGAACGGAACAGGAGAGTCTTATCCGACAGAAGACTCGGTTGACTGGCGACGTCTCTTCGCTGGAGACGGCGTTACGTCTCCGCAAGGACGAACTGTACGACATGGAGTCACGAGCAGAAGGTCTTGAGCGCCGTATCCTCGAGGGCGTCATGGACCATTCTCGTGTGCTTCTCATGTCCAAGGCCGGCAAGAATGGTAGCGACGCTATGAGCCGCAAGAGAGTCAAGAAGCCCGCCAATGAGACTGACGCACCTACTCAGGCCGCCCGCAAGCCTGTGGTGAGCATGGCGCTGACGGCGAAGCGAAACCTGGCATCCCCCGGACAGACTGGAAATGCGCGAAGGATCGTGTCGTTGAGTCAGATCAATAACAACGTGGCGTCCGGCGGCATGAAGCGTAGCCAGAGCGTACGCACACCAGCCACGAAAAGTTACCGCAAGCGGAGCTGGGGTGGTCATCTCGACAAAAGTCTCGAGTTTGACAAGGAGAATGCCATGGGCGTGAACGAAACAGTCGAAGAGATTGATGAATCCGAGGTGCGATCCGTTGTGCCCGAGACTCCAGGAGTACCGGGTGACGAGACGACGGTGCTTGAATCGGCAGTTGATGACGATGGTCAGGAAAGCGACAACGAGACACTGCGTAGGAGTAGCAGAGGCACAGTGATCACCAACAGCACGGACATGTACACGGATGGTGACAGCTATAGTGAGTACAGCGACACAGCAAGTGAATGGACAGAGAGTGCAGTGGGCACTGACGTCGGAGTTCAGGGGAATGAGCTGGTGGTCTACGGGCCATGACGATGACGATGACGATGATTAGGCCTTTGTACAACAAGGCGGAACTGAAAAGAAGGGAGACGTCTGTTGAGAGATGTATGAAGTTGACGGTGCATGAGATCTTCTGTGGGATTGAACGGCTTGATTCAGAATGGATGGATAGAGAGAATCAGCTTGTTGTCTTGTTTTTTTCCCTTGTTCTTTTTTTTGGCGATGGATATATTGATTGGTTCTGGCGTTTACTGACTGTATGAATTTCTCCGTCACTCTATTAGTTTTTTCAACAATGAAATACGATCTCTGATTCATGAACCGTCCATTTTTACTAGCCGTCTGTGATGTGTTTCTGTCTCTGCATTCCAAACTGTCTATCCAGACGTACTATCAACCATGATGAAGCCCGAGTGGGGCCGTTGGAGTGCTGGCAGACAAACAAATACAAGCCCATGGTAAGTGCCTCCCCCCCACCATAACATAACATGACCATTCACCCACCTCCCCCACCTTTGAACTCCTCCCGCTAAAGTGCAAATGTTGTTGTTGTTTACATACTACTCACTGTAGCGACTACAGTTCCCTCATCACACTGCAATTCCCATCAGTCTAACCTCCGACTCCTCTTGAGGACAACGACCTGCAGACGCGTCCGTCATGGATCAAACAACCACAGCAGGCATCCTCTCCCCTCCTGAGCTCACCCCTCTCGAGCAAGAAGTTCTAGATGAATATGAACGTCTGGCAGACAACATGAACAAAGTATACCCTCTTCCTCCACCTCCAATAACTCAAACCTGAAACTAGAGACACATACTAATTCTATATCTCGTTGACAAGCTGGCTACCGTGCTGGAACACCTCGCTTCCAATCCTAGCACCGAGATCCTCGACGGTCTGCGCGAACTCGAACGGAAGACAAGTCTGGCGTTTACTCTGCTCAAGGCTAGTGTTTACAGTATAGTCCTGCAGCAGGAGATTGACTGGGGTGATGGGTCGACAGCTTGAGTGGATGGATGGTCTGAAAGGAGAAGGGGATGTGTCTTTTTTTATGATACCCAAGTAAATAAATTGTGTTTTTAACTCCTCATACAAGTTCCTTGTCAATAGAATGCTTATCAGGGGGACGTGAGAACAGGTATTGTGGTGCCATTGCCAATCACTTATTTTCTTTTAATACATAGCCATCTCTATATACTACAGACAATCAATGCTATCAATACATAGCCAGAAAAAAAAATGAAGAGATGTAAGGATAAAGACAAAAGACGTGATAACAACAAGAGCCCTTCCATTACAGGCTACACTATAAACGTACACATAATTCGGAGCATGTTCTTCATCTTCTTTTTCTTTTTTTGCAATCGTTGGTAGTACAAAAAGGTGCGACGGGGATCCTTCTCCTTCTTCCTCCCTTCGCGTTCCTTCTTTCTTTAATATACAGCACCGCCATAATACACCTTTCGCGCATCGACGAGCTTCTTGCCTCGGCCGATGGCGATCTGCTCAGGGTCAGGCTGGTTCGTCAGGGCCTGGTATGTCGCCTTGACCGAGTTCATGGGGTTCTTGGATCGGGGGATGCGGGCGGCGATGTCATGAATGCCGGAAGCACGGCACATTTCAAAGATGCGGTGAGGGCAGCGAAGACCAAAGCCTGCGGTAATGTGTTAGTGAGTGCATCATTCATGTTTGGACTAAAAAGTTGTGAGATCTGAGCAAGGAGAAGGCTTACCGGGTGGGCGAGCCATGAGCTCGACAACCGTTCCTGACACCTTGGCAGACACGTTTCCGTAGACAGTACGGTTCTCGTAACGACGGACAGGCTTCATATTGCGGATAGCCAACATCTGAGCCGTCTCTTCAGCAAGACCGGGCTCGGTTGACTTGGCCATACCGAGACCAAGCCGGCCGTTACCGTTACCGGCGATAGCCATGACTGATGTACTGCGGACCTTACCCAGACGGGTCTGGTTTGAGACCCAACGGGTGACGAGACTCTTGGTGACGAGAGAGCGGATCTCCTTGAGACTCATGCCCGTCAGGCGCTTGATCTCCTGGAACTTGCCGGAGTCATCCTGACCCTCGTCCTCGGGATCCAGAGCCTGCTTGTACAGACCCTCCACACCAGGAACCTTGCCGAGCTCGGGGGCCTCGGCAGAGTAGGCACGGTCAATGCCCGCGGGGCCGTCCTCGATGAGCTCGATGTTGGTGGGCTCGACATCAGATTGAGAGCTAAACTCGGCGATCTTGTTGAGTTCCTGCTTCCAGGCCTCGTTGACAGCCTCGTCAACCTTCATGGCCTGAGCGCGGGTCATGAACTCTGGTCCTGTGGCATTGGCATCAGGCACGGGTTCGTCCTCAGCAATGACATAGCGCTTGATAAGATCGGGGTCATTCTCGATATCTTGGAGCTCTTCCTCAGTCAGATCGATAAACTCCTCGCCCTGGCTCTCCTTCACTCGACGTAGGGCCCGAACCATGGCCCGGGTGAGCTGATCAGTTGTCTTCTTGTCCGTAATCTTCATCATCTTCATAGCATAGTTGTCGACCCATTCGCTCTTGTCAGGCCAGTGAATCTCCCTTGGCGTACCCTCAACCTCGGGCATGAGATCGTACCGGGGGTCGAGGACGGTGTAATCCTCAATGTAGTCGCTCCTATAAGGGTCAACGCGCAATCGACCCTGAATGACCAAGTCCCGGGGATCAACAGCAGCCTCTCCGGCCTCAATGGCAGCAATCTGCTCAGGGGTATATTTCTGCTTGAGAGCCTCCTTCTCCTCGGGGGTGTAATCGGGAATTTTCTCCTTGATGTACTTGTCCATCTTTTCTGAGGACTTTAGCAGTCCCAGCTCCTCGGCCTTGACATTTCGGAACCGCGACCTTTGCTTCGATCGTGAGGAAGAGGTGTGAAACTGATTACAGGTAATTGAAGGCAAGCTGCTTGTCGTCGTCGTCGTAGTCGTCTTTGCAGCTGCAACTGTTGATCGGGACGAGGCGATGCACCTTCCGAGGAGGTTTCGCGCTGGACGTACGACACTCATGACCGGCAAAGAGTCGTGAGTTGGTCGAGCTCTTGAATCGAGGAATCTACGGACGACGGGAAGGAGAAGAGAGGGAGAAGGGAGGAGAAGAGGAGCAAACAGAGGATCGCTGACTCCAATTATCGCCGTCGTGTATCACTCGTAGTCACTCGAACTTCGAGGATTTTTTTGGACCCAGGATAACTTCAATGGAGGGAAGATCCCATATTGGGTTAGTGCGTTGATGGACAGCTAAAAGCCAATGAGATTGCAGCAATGCGGTAGCCAATCTTCACGAGAGGAGCAGACAGAAGAGGCACGTGAAAAGTCCCGTGCATCTTCCTAACCTACCTCAGGTTGTACGTTCGCTCACAGTCTCGGTCCAGTTCACGACATGCATGACAGTCAGTTCACCCAGTTTCAGTCATTTCATCCGCAAATACTATATCACCTATAAAAGTCTTATGGTATTCATCTTGATGTTTCCAAATTTTAGAGCTTGTCTTCACGACCAATCACACCTCTCACAGACCCTTCAAAATCGTTCGATTTTTGCTTCCAAACTCCCACTTATGAAACGTCTCAAACCAGGTCCCCTTCTCTCCTGACCACATAACATTACTTCTTCCCCCTAGTCCCTTTTTTATTTTTCGACCCTTCCTCCTCGTCGGTAGGGGGGGTTTCCTTTATTTCCACCGCTGTCACCACAGAACCTTGTGGGCCATCCAAGACCATGTCAAAAAGGTATATGCTCTAATTAATTTGGTGTGATTGATACTTTGGTTAAGATTCCCCTCGAGGCCTTGGGGCAAGTGCGTGTGCGTGCGTGTGTTACTGGGGATGCCGCTTTGTGATGTGACGCCTTGACTGTTTTAAACATTCCCGCGACGTGACAGGAAACCTTTCCATTTATACAACCCACTCTAAACCCACCCTCACTATCATTAGTTTCCTCCTCATCTTATTCTCTTCTTTTTGCCATCAATATCTTCGAATCTACAATCTTTTTTTTTCTTTTCTTATATCTTTTCTTCGATAAGTTCTCTGTACGTGACAGGCGCACATACAGTAATTTCAGCCAGAAATCTTTTCACTTCTGTACATACAACTTCGGATTCTGGAATATCGTCAACGACAACAACAACAACAACAACAACCACGCTCAAAAGGCAATTGGTATCTGAAAACATCATCATATAAATCTCACAATCGCTTTCAACAATGTCAACTGCCTCCTCTGCCGCTACGGCTACGGCTACGGCTGGTCAGTTCGACTGGTTTTCCGCCATCGGCGCCACCGACGAGGCTGTCGCAGTCCTCAACGATCAGCCCTTCCTCTTCACAATCCTTCTTGTCGTTCTTGTGGCCGTCATCCTTCACATCGTCTTCCTATGGTACATTCACTACGCTACCATGAAGCCTGAACAGCGCAAGGCGAAGCAGGACAAGAAAGATAAGAAAGCCGCCAAGAGGAAGCCAGCTGGCAAATAGATGATCATCTTCATTACACATCCTCACCTATCACATCGAGACGACACTCCCAGGACGACTCTAACGATGCCCTGGCAGCCACCTGTGTCTCTCCCCCCGAGTCCGTTGTGGGCTCAAACTTCAGGTTGCTCATTGTTTGGCTATCATTCTTCATCTTCATCAAGATTTCATTTACGCCACGTCTTAGCTTTTCATATAGCGCCCTATTTAATCCAGCCAAGACTATACCAATTCCCTCTCCTCTTGTCTGCATACAGTTGAGATTCTAATGAACGTTGACATATAATTCGTGATGATATCCTTTCTTTAGTCTTTGACGTCTCGATACAATTATTCTCCAGCCATCTACTCTCAACACGACGTACCTCAGTCGCCCTGGCTCAGGTATTGATCCAAAGTTGGAAACAACCCAGGATCGCATAAACTATAGCTTTCAGCATTTTGGATGCTTGGGCTCTCGGCCGTCTGAATGATTCTAATGGTGGATGTTGCCGATGATATTATGCTTTGACCTGATGGTCTAGGCCATCTCTCTTGTTGATATCCTTCATATTGTCCAGCATACAAGGGGAAATTATTGCCACCATTCATAGACACTGAGTGTAGCGACGGGATCATTGGACTTGGAGGTTGACTATAGCCTGCTCCATTCGATGTATGTGCCCGTGTTGTGATTGATGTCTCATCAACTTGTGCATCGTTTGTGCTAAGGAGTTCTTCTCTGCTGATTGGTGCCCCAACTGACAGTAAGGTAGATTCTTGGCTTCCACTGGGTGTCAACAATTGTATCTGTTCCCTTCTGCGACTTGCTCGCAGAATTGACTTCTCCTTTGCTGGTGTTGGGATGTTGAAGTTTGCCATCAAAGTAATCCATGCCTGGTTTTCGAGACTTTGAGTGATGGAGTCGACCACCAGACCTGCCTCCTCTATCTGAGTCTGTACCTGTGTCTTGCTCAAACTCATACCTACAACTTTTTGTCTCAATGTTGGTGACTCTGCTCTGCTCATCCGCTTCAAAGAAGTTGCAATGACATGCATCAACTTTGCACGCGCAGAGAGTGCCTGCTGACGAGGTCAATACACTGTCGTATCACTCATCGCCATCACTTACGCTCAAATAAGGCATGTTGAATACACCTGGCATCAGCTTTGCCAGGCTGTGGATTTGGCAGTCATTGGAAACTCGGGTTTTTCGATACTTTTTCTCAGGGCGCAATATTAGCTGCTCAAATGCAATACCGAAAAGGTTTGAGGAGCACAGTTGGCTCAAGATCTGTTTGCTTTTATCCTTGCGGTTGTCTACTTCCTTAGCCCCGCGGCCTCCTCCTCTTGATACAGCAGGAATATTCAGACTCGATATAAAAGTGTCAACGGCCAGCTGATCATCAGAGCTAAGGATAGAATAGAGAGCATCTGACTCGCTCAGCAATGAAGAGGGACTGTTTTGCTTTGATATCTTCTTCCGCCTCTTCTTGGGCGGCGTACAAGCCGCTTCTCTATGTGGTTGGTCCTTTGTAGATTCGGATACACTGATGAACAATATCAAAGTTTGGAATTGGGCGACGAGTGAGCCTTTTGGGGCTATTAATGAGGACTGAAGATCTGGGTGCTGGATCAGAAAGGTCACAAGTCCGGGCAATTGACCTCTCTCGTCATTTTTGCGCTCAAGACGAAGGCCCAGCCGGTGCCAAATCTGATTGAATTCGTCAGACCCAACCAATTCAAGTGCAGGGGCTCAACATTGGGTGAATTACTTCGCAGTCTATGACTGACTTCGCAATCATGTCAACCGAGTCTTTGTCAAGTGTAGCATCGTCATTGACACTAAGCGAAACATCGATGTTGCAAGTGCCCAACCGTGCAACCCACATATAATCCTTCTGGATTGTCTGAAACAAATCGTCGGCAGTGGTAATCCCTCTGAAACCTGTCGGGAGATCAATGCATAGCGAGGCGGAGACGCTCATGTCAAGATTATGCAGTTCAGACGACAACCGTAGGGTCGGGAAAGATATGGTTGTAGACATGGCTGCGGATGGTGATCTGGTTGTTAACTAATAGCATAGGCATTGGGCGACGGCTTACACTTCGACACGCCCGATCATCATCATCATTTTGATTTGGCGTAGTCATCAAATGGCGTGAGGAACTGACTCAGTGCATAGACGAAAGAAGTTTCGAAACAGTAGGAAGAAGTCAACATGTACAAGGTAGCTGGAAGCTTAGCAAAGAGGAAGTCGCAAGTCCACCTCAGTCTTGAATGCAACTGGAAGGTGGGGGGGTTGTCGCTGCTCTCCTTTCCAATATCTGCGTCGATCTTTCCGAGCCAACTTCACAAGAGAAGGTCAACTACCATCGTTCAAAGACAATTAAGTCTCAAATTGAAAGAAAAATAGCCAAAAAGAAAATTACCAAGGTGATTAATTAACCTTCCAAAATACCAAGAGATAAGGAGGCATTGAAGCGAAATATCCCATCGCATGTCTATAGATGATTGATTGTCCTTCCAGAACCTGTACGCCTACAGGTAGAACCCAAATACACCACAACTCCTCGTCGTAGCCCCAATCACTTGGCAAACCAAGGGAACTTCTTCTTGGGAGGCTCAGCCAGACCTGCAGAGCTGCTCTCTACTTGTACACTTCGTTGATATATGTCCTAAAGTTACATGTTAGTAAAGTGGACGTCGCCGGATCGCTGTGTACAAGACCAAAGAAATTCTCACCTCTTCATCCGCTGGCATTCTGCAGCCCAGAATGAGCTCCCTTGCCGCGTCGTGTTTGGTCAGGTTAGGATATGGCGTGCCTTGACTCTTCATCATCGGCAACAACACTTCTCCCAAGACCTCAAACTTCTTCCAATTGATGCGGTCCCCGTCTGGTCCGATTAGGGTCTTGCTTCCCTCCTCGGCTGACACTAAATCTCGTCGATGAAGAGGAATAAATGGAATCCGGGGGAGGGGTGAATTCTCCCACGCCAGACGGTATGCAAAGTGACTCTTTTGCGTGCCCATCAAAATCACTAGTCGTGCGAATCGTTTCTGAACACTTTCTGATACCAAAGCCCTTGTCTGAGTCAACCGATGGATTGCCGTCCCATTAACACCTGCCAGAACGGCTGCCAGTCCGTTGTAGTTATTCAGCTGACGTAGCTTCAGCGCAATATTCATGAATTTCTCCAGCATTTGCGCTCGGTGTTTGGCCTTATCACGCAAGAGAATCATGTTGGCCACCCACTTTGCGACATGGTTGAAGTGGTTTATCATTCGGTTCACATTCTGCAGGCTCTTGCACTTTTCCTTTTGGGCAGCCGATAAACTGACATGTCGGACAAAATCACGGACTCGGATCGAAGAAAACATGATCCAGTCGATCCGCGACAGCTCGTCAGCGATGTCTTCGTCTGGTATGTCGATGAAAATGTGGTATCGGAACTTGTTCATCGGGAGGGTATCGGTGGGCTCAAGGGTTGCTGCAACCCTCTCATAATCGTCGCTCGTATGAAGTTGTACTTGGCTGCCGATACTGCTTCCACGGTCTATGAACGACGCCTCTGAGCTCCCTGACGGTCTTCCGGTGTCGCTCTCTACGGTTAGTACACTGACACCAGCTGACAACTCATTCATGTCCTTTGACAAGATCTCACTCGCAATCTTGTCACTCGTCTCGTCAGAATTCGCCCAACCGGTATCGTCGTCTTCAACTACGTTAAAGTGAAGATCCCGTCGCATATGTTGTGCCGCAATGGAAAAGATGGGTTCCGTTGAGAGATGCCGGATGAATTCCTCCAGGTTCCGCCTGGTCTGTGGCCGGGCGAAATCTCCAGGATATAAAGAAACCCATTTGGCTACCATTTCAATGATTCGAAGCTGCGTCGCTGTCTTGGAGAGATAGTGAGCCGTTTTGTCATCCCGAACCTTATCCAGCCGGGTCAGGATTGCTGTAAAGAGCTCGCCGGGTGCTGCGAACTTTCGGTATAGGCATAGGAAAATATCGGAAAAGTTGTTATCGACCCGCGATAATCTGGGCGCGAGTAGGCGATCCACCAGCTCGTCAAAAGTCACTCCTACAGTCTTGTTCTGCTTGTCATTGGAAAGATCGTCGTTTCTCTGTAAAATTGGAATGTCGTCCGAACATCGGTATGATTCAGCATCTGATTCATCAACGTCAAGGAAAGAATCAGTTCCTGGTTTATCTAGGCGTATTCCGGGAGTCCTCAACATACTGTTGACAGTCTGGTTCTGTCCAGGATCTCCCATGCTGGACATGGGGCCAGAGCCCGGGCTTGTGCTTAAGGGATGACCAGCTCGGGGGCTTCGTGACGCCTGAGTTCGATATGCCTCGGAGATGGGGGGGTTGGCGAATCCACGAAGCAGAGAAAAATCGGAGCTCGCTCTGCTATGTTTGCTGTGCTGGCTAAGTGGCCGTCCAACGCTGGGATCCGGGGCCTCGAGGTTTGACTGCGCTCTCCTACGTGATGTGGTTTCCCCATGGTCCTCTGATATCGCATGTCAATGTCGGCTTCAAGTATTCCATGAAATTGCAACCTACCTCGCCTTTGGCTCATGGCTGCCCTCAATATTGTTTGAAGACATAATTTTGCAACTTCGGGATACGCTGATGAATATTTGTGAGTGGCTACGCATGATCTAAATATCTGATGATTCGCCAAGGCTTCCGGGTCAACCTCCCAGTCATTCTCGGCACTCTCACATTTGCAAGCAACGAGACTTGAAGGGAGGCCTGAGTTGGTAAGCGCAGCTAAAATGAATCAGTATCATGTATTACTGAGAGTGGCGCATGGGACCGTCATACCCAGAGTCTGAGGAAGTTCGCGAATAGAGTCCCGGTTCGTGACATCGTAGAGTACAAGCGCTGCATCGACGCGAGGGACGATGTGCCCGTTGATTTGCTTCGGCCACTGAATAGGTTGAGAGGGGTTCAATTCAAAATATTCAAGATCCAGTTCAAGCAATGTGATGGCATGTGATAGGTTATCCAACGTCACACGCACGCTTGAGGCATTGGATATGGGCGGGCGACCTAGGCCCAGAGCGCGCTGAACAAAGCTGGACTTGCCGACACCTGTAGAGCCTATGATGGCGATATTGAAGCCCTCCATGGTGGAAGACGCGTGTGTCTGTCAAAGTGCGGGTGATAGTTAGTCTCCATAAACTCACATGCAATCTAATCTGAAATCAACATGACCCCTGCTGGGCAGTGGTCCAGGAGGTGGGGCAGATGGCTTTAAGATGCAACATACCCAATGGGATGCAGGCGTAGCGGTCAAAGATTCTCGACGAGGAGGTGGCCAGTTCTGATTTGGGATATTTTCATTGCTATCTCTTGCTTGCTCGCTTGTATGGCCCCGGTTGCTGGAACTGCGGGCTGAATGGGTGCTGTTGGTGCGGTTGGGGTCGTGAAACGTGTGTTCGTCGTCTTGGTCGTCAATTGATTGATAATCAGAACTACTCTCTGAAAGATCGGATGCTGCTGCTGCTTGAACGGCAGGGTCGTATGTCTGGAAGAAAGGGTCGTCAATGATAGAACCAACAGAGTCACGATGGTTGTGATTGTTGAGCTCTGGAGTGTCGGGCGAGGTCTCGACGTCGAGGAATGGTTCAAACGAAGAGGTCGGATGGCGACTGGTAGGGCTAGCCGATCGATTGGCGAATGAATCGGAATGAAAGTTGGGCGGAGGGCCTGTGGTCGCATGAGCATATCGCGAATCATCATTATCGGGACGCATGGTCGCGGCCTGAGCGACTCAAGGGAGTCGTTGAGAGGAACATGAGTTGACAGTATTAGGTGGAGAGTTGTTGTGGTGGAGAGGAAGAGTTCCGCTCTGGAGAGCTAAGTTGAGAGGGAGGGAGGGGGAGTCTAAAATTCCTGAAGGGCGGAGTAGTAGGGGAAGGACAAGGGAGATGAAGCGATGGAGAATAGAGGAGTTGCAACAAGTTAGGTTGGGGGGCGGTACAGTCAAACGTATGATGGGTAAGGCAGTTGGTAAATTGCAATTAATGAGGGGTGCAATACTAGTACAGAGGTAGGTAATAATAACTCAAGCATGAAGGACAAGGGAATTTGGTGATGAGGTGACACAGTATAAACGCACCTATGAATTTCGGTATGGGAGGGATAAATGAAGGTCAGGTTCAAGACAACCTAGACCTAGACCCAGAGCCAAATTCAGACTCAGACTCAGCACCCGCAAAACACGGCAGTGCCAACTGGAGCCGAGACTGTGACTGCGAGGTGGTTCGAATATAACCACTATCGAGGCGGAACGTCTCGTATAGAAAGAATTGGAAACGTAAAGAGATATTGGTATAGCAGGAGCAGAACGATCCGGACTCGATATACTACTATTCTTCACTCTCAAGTTGCCAAACTGTCACCATCCCCAGACTAGACTTAGACTGTTGGATATGAAAACTGTCAAAGCGTGGAAACAAACTCCCACGGACCGAGAGTTTCAAGCTCGAAATATCTAATGCCGGCTATCGCTTGGCCTGCCATGTTAGCCAGTGGGCAATGATAAATGAGCAATCTCGAAACTCGCAAAAGAACCCCATCGGTTCGGTTCGTATGCATTCCGACACGTACAGTAATCACCTATGGAGCTTATACTGACAATGCGGGGTGCCTTGTTGATAGCCAAAGACGTGAGAGGCCGTCAACTTGACACTGTTGTTGTTGCTGTTCCTACGACACGCCGGAGGGCTGTTTTCTGGAGGTGTGAGCGTGTATGCATGTGCAGTGTACGCGTTTTTCGGGAGGCGTTGGCGCTGTAGAATACCGATAGTACACTGCGAACCTGTGTCGCCAGAGCCTGGGTACCTACCCAAGTGCGGCGCAGCTCAATGCGTGTCTGGTGGCTACGATGTGCTTGCTGGTCAGCAACAAGAAAAAGATCCAGTGATGAACATGCACAGTGAGGGGAGAATACCGAGCAGTCAGACAGATTGCAAGAGAAGGGAACACGTAACAAGAGATGAAGTGTACGTGAAAGCGTGGAATTTGATATTGAAAGTGTTTATTACGCGAAATGAGGAACGAGAGCGGCAAATAACATAATCACACGGAGAAGGGGGGG